>CAUYRH010145254.1:0-23431 GCA_963574655.1 Perodicticus potto
AGCAATATGCTCCCCTACTGGCTGTGTTCAGCTCCCAAGGCCAGTCGGAGCTGATCCTCCTCCAGAAGGTTCAGGAATATTGTTATGACAACATCCACTTCATGAAAGCTTTTCAGAAGATCGTGGTTCTCTTCTATAAAGGTATCCATCCATGTTGTTCTACCATTTTGTTTCTATGTTTTATTGAACTCTTTGAGGGGCGGAGCAGCTCATGAGGCAGAGAAGGTCTTGGGGTGTCTGTTTGGGAAGAGCAAGATGCTGATTTGTGTAAGTTCTAGTGAAACAACTGTGTCATGTAGAGAGAAGGCACAGCACCATGTGTGTGGATCTCCTCAGGAGTAGCCTAGGCGCCTGGGCACTTCCTACGGGTGGACATTGCCAGAAGACTGGTGATGAACTGGTTATTTTTTTCTTGGGGATGGTGAAAAATGTGATTATATAAAGGAGTCTTTCTTTGAATGGTAAGGATTAGCTCTAATAACAATGATTATCAAAATGCTGTATATATTATGTTCAGGACCTTTCAGGTGCCACAAAAATGACTTTAAAATTACTGAAATAATTAGCCTTTTCATTTTGTATTTTAGTTATTTGGCCCAGCTATTCTCCCATTTCCCAAGGAAATGGCTATTTTTAGGTTTTCCCATTTACTGTCTTTTCATTGTATTTATAAGGATTAGGTTGCCATGCCAACTGGCACTAAAAGTGAATGCTAAAGGTTTTCACAGATCTCAGTCTTTATACCTAAAGCATATAAAAAATTATCTTGGACTGTTTTTTCCATCTAGATTTTTTATGAGGGAAATTTAAAAAATGATACATTTTGAACATTAGAAAATTATTATTTTAAACATTATTTTATTTATAATGGCATAATATCAGTAAAATTAAAGTATCAATTAATACCAGCCAAATGTTTGTTTTCCCTTCAATGTGTTCTTAAATATGTCTGTTTTGAATGATAACTTGGGGATTTGAAATATAAACATTAATAGCTATTTTTACAATGCTTAATTAGCATTTCAGAATGAATTTTAATTGGCCATATATATTCTTCAAATGCATGCAACTTAGCCAAAAGCATTTGGGTAATCTTTTACTTTTTTTCAGACCACTAGAATATTTAGCAATAATTATTATATCAGTGAGAGAAAATGATGACTGCCAATTCCCATTTGAAGTTCAGTAATCGATGTTTTCTCTGGCCATATCCGAGTTAGGTTTTCTTGGATGTGCTGTAGTCATGAGATAGCAGCTCGTTTAATGATACTCAAAGTGATCCATTAACACCAAACTCGCAGGCCATATTGCCAATCCACATATGGAACCCAGCACCCCAGGATGAGAAGCAGGGTTCACTAGGCTCAGCTGGCTCTATTTGTAAGACCTTACAGAGACCTCTGGATAGATCTACATTTGCTTGGAGGGTGGTCAGTATTTTGCATTACAGAAAAGCAAACTCTTCAAATGTTACCTCAACACAATTTGCCGCCTTCTCATTTAAAAGCTAACCTACCCAAACAGTGTTTCTAACCAGATTTTTTTTTTTTTTTGGCAGGCCCGGTTTGAACCTCCCACCTCTAGTATATGGGGCTGGCACCCTACTCCTTTGACCCACAGTCGCCGTCTCCTAACAACCATGTTTTAAACAGTATTATTATAATATGTCTTTAAAAATTCAAAGTCAGGATCTAAATAAATCTCTTTAAACTTGAGATAATTTAAAAAATGAGGATGAATAATATTCAAAATTTCAGAGTAACTCAATTTAATTTATATTAAAGCTTTAACTATAGAGCCATGAAATACAGACATATACTACTTCTGCAAATTTCTCCCATAAAACCAATATTTGTATTCTTATTCATCTCTTATTGTGATTAGAGCCAAACTTACAATTGCTCAGTCTGGCTTATCCAGGCTAAGTTCAAGTCCTAAAATACTTTCCCTGATTAGTCTGTTTCTGTACTAGTTCTTTACTATAGTCTTGGGTAAAGAAAAATGATTTTACATTGTGTCAATCAAAATGTAATTATTAAAATAAATTAGTTATGCTTCCACAAGAAGTAAGTAGTCATATCATATTTAGGTACATTTTGAATTATGTATTTATTTGGATTATTTATGACATTTTTTTCCTCTGTTAATAGGAAACACTGAAAGCTGACAACATAGGTTTTCTCCTTCAATAAAATACAAATTATTTCTTGCAACTATGGTATTTCTTTTCTCTGCTACTATCTACCAATTATGTATAAGTATACACATATAATTTATTCAAGATTTTAATTCCAATAGCATTAATTTGCTAAGATTTATTTATGAATAGTAGGCTGTTTTTCCTCTAGATTCTTACTAAATTTAGAAATTCTATTCTCAGACTTAAGTTTTAATTATATCCCACAGCAAGTATAACCTTCAAGCTACAGTCTTCATTTAAAATTACTATAAATCCACTCTTTTTATACACTTTTGTTGTGCAAATGAGTAACTTCTGTGACTGACATCTTCATTTAATACATGAGCTTTTGATAAGAGAGAAGGTAATTTTGACTTGGTATAAAGAGGGGAAAGATATTATACGGATTTTGTAATACTAAAATTTAAATTTCTTTGTGCCCTTCACCAATGTGTTTCAAAAATGCATGAGAAATTTCAATTTGATGTTCAAGCCTAGGCACTTCAATTGGAGTATCTGAAGGGGTAAAAAAGTCAAAGCAAATGACAGAAGAAAAGTAGAAAGAGGTTAACAGTTGCTGAGCACCGAACACTGTTCTGGATACTAGGCATTGTGGGCTTTCCCCTTCCTCTTCAAAAGCTCATGATCCACCTTATTGTAGAAATGAGCAAAAATGGTGATTCTGGCTATGAGGGACCTGTGAGAGAGCTGAGATTTTATCAAATCATGAAAACTTGGGCTTGGCACCATAGCTCATGCCTGTAATCCCAGCATTTGTGAGACCCACATGAGTGGATTGCCTGAGCTCATGAGTTTGAGACCAGCCTCAGCAAGAGTGAAACCCTGTCTCTAAAAAATAGCAGGGCGTTGTGGTGGCACCTGTAGTCCCAGCTTGGTGTGGGGTTGAGGCAAAGAATCACTTGAACCCAAGTTTGAGGTTATTTTGAGCTAAAACACCATGGCACTCTACCAAGAATGACCAAGTGAGACTCTGTCTCAAAAAAAAAAAAAAAAAAAGAAAAGAAAAAGAAAAGAAAACATGAAAACTTTTGCTTATTTGAATTTCATCCAAAGGGAATCCATAACAAATAAGTCCCAGTTCAGTCACAGGTGCTGGAAAATCAGAAATATTTTTTGTAATTCTGGTGATTAAGTGCTGGTAAAATGCTTTTTACCTTATCACTATAAAACAATTATTAAAAACAAGTAAATACAGTTTTTGTATTTCTTTACCTGATATTTTAATTAAACACCAAGATGAGTTACCATGAGAATGCTGAAGTTCTCCTTGGGCAAGCTATCATAGTGTGGACAATAGAATCAGAAAACCTGAGTTTAAGCCTTGGCTTGTTTATTTACAGTTGTCACTAGGAAAGTCCTTATCTACATCACTGAGCCCTTACAACATTATCATGTACTAAACAGAATATAGTTATTATTACTGTGCTGATCCGTAAATTCCCTAGTTCAAGAGATAAATTTATCTCACATATTTATTCTGTAATTAAGGCAACTGTAAGTGATAAAGGAGACAGAGGAATTATCTTGTTAAATGCAAAATCAGAAGAGAAAATAGGTAATTCACCAGAATCACCTGACCTAAATTTGCTTAAGCTCAAAATTAGAGTTGTATACCAAGCCACAGAATATTCCTTGTGATTTTGTCATTTTGATACATATTTTTCTATAGATGTATACAGTTTTTGTTTGTTTAATTCACATAGCCTCAGTACAACCCTTCCTTTTATATAGTCACTTCATATATATGACTCAAAAAGTGAAAAATATAACTCACTAAGTCACAGACTTAATATTTGAAGGAGAAATTGAAGATATAAGAATAAGAAGTTAAAGTAAGAAAAGTAAATTTGGCCCTTTTTGGAAAATGGAAAATATAGCATAATGATGCTATTTTGAGCGCTCTCTCTCTCTCTCTCTTTTTTTTTAGACCTTAATGAATGTTTGGTGTTTGGCACATGTTCCCACCAATGTATAAATGTGGAAGGGTCATATAAATGTGTGTGTGACCAGAATTTTCAAGAAAGAAATAACACCTGCATAGCAAAAGGTAAGGTTACAATTTTATTGTAAGTATTTTCGTGGGGAAAATATTTTATGTTGAGTTTTAGCAATAGATTCATGCTTAATAATATAAAATAAATAACTTATTTGATGTTGATTAAATTGGTCAGTAGATTTGTTATCATCCTTAATCACATCTGGGATGGTTTATAGGAAAAACTATCAAATACATGGTTCCTATTAAAATCACTTCATGTTTGAAACAACCTGTCAAAAGGGGGTAAAAGCCAGTATGAAAGAATATAAAATATCTCTCTTTGTTATCTGCTCTAAGTGTTTCTAAGAATTTATTACATTTGGGATTAAAATGAAAAGTCTAAGGTTAGCATTACAAGGAGAATGCAAGTTTGAGTAAGGAGCCTAAAGGTTTTAAAGCAAAATTATACTTTCAAATTTGGAACTCCTCCACTTACCAATATTATTTTTTAAAAAAGATTAAATGACATACATGGGTTTGGGGCTTTTGTGGGCATGGATTTTAATGCTCATATATTTTTAGTAAATAATATAGTAACTTCAATATTGTTACCCACAAGATATGATTGGATATTTTTTATAAAAATGTTATTACCATAGCAAAACAGCATGACATCAAGTGTGCACCTTTTAGACTATGTAGCCTTAGGGGAGTCATTAAACTCTCTGAGCCCCAGTTCCTCCTCTGTAAAATAGGGGTAATACCTACTTTTTATGGCTGTTGTAAGAAGTGAGAATAAATTATGAAAGGCAATATAGTGTTTAACACACAGTTAATATTCACTAAGAGATAGCTATTAAGACAATAGAGATGAACTACTTCCCACTAGGAGTGATTTTATTTATTTTTGGAACCTATATAGGCTTATTCAATCTGTGTTTAGGGTTTAGTTAATAATTCAATTAGTATTTTCAGGATTTTCTTTAGGATTTTACTTGTCAATATCAATATGACATTCATATTTTGTGGTAGGTGTCAAGGTGTTAGGACAGAGTATTCCACATACCAGGATTCTAGATAATTAGAGGTTATAGAATTTCAGTGTGATCAATACTGATTCTTTTATGTAATAAAATTTAGCGAAGCATTTAAAATAATTGGATACAGGAAGAAGACTTCATATATCTTATTTTTTTATTTCATAGCCCAAAGTAATGATCACTCAGGCACATAAATAAATGCTCAGAAACTTTTGAGGCTTGATGAATATGCGGTGTAGCATCTGAATATCGAGAGTCAAAGCTTTTAGAACATAGTATTTTGAGACTTACCAAATAGTAATCTCTCTTCATAAAAAGGACATCTACAAATGCCTAATTTCTAGTCATAAAGAATACTTGCACTAGAAAAAGCTATATCTATAATTATTGTAAAATCTTAATAAATGGGTATCACAAATCCTAAGTCATGAAGACTTAAAGGTAATATGAATTTGGTTAATTTTTGAGGAAGAAACTGTATTTAGAATAACAATTCAAGCTAATTTAAAAGTACAATAAATAATTGCTTTTACATTGGTTGAAATTTACTTTATTTTTGTATTTTATCATAACAACCTCCAGGCTCTGAAGATCAAGTTCTCTACATTGCTAATGACACTGATATCCTGGGTTTTATATATCCATTCAACTACAGTGGCGATCATCAACAAATTTCTCACATTGAACATAATTCAAGAATAACAGGCATGGATGTGTATTATCAAAGGGATATTATCATTTGGAGTACTCAGTTTAATCCAGGAGGAATTTTCTATAGAAGAATCCATGGCAGAGAAAAAAGACAAGTGAACAGTGGATTGATTGTAAGTAAACAATATTGAATATTTAAAGTAAATTGAATATTTAAAATAACATTGAAATATTTAACCACCCCTGCCTTTAAAAAGAAAAATCTATTATAGAGTCTAATAATAATAATTAATAAATATATTCAATTATTCCTCCCAGTATTCTCCCCATATAGAAATTAAATATTTCCCTAATCATTTATTCTCATAGCTGTATATAATTTATTGTAGTTGCATGATTTTATCTTTTTGTTTTAATAAATTTGCCTTAGACACACAGTATAAGAATGTCTTATGAGCGTGGCGCCTGTGGCTCAGTGAGTAGGGCCCCCGCTGAACTTCAACAACAACAACAAAATAGCCGGGCGTTGTGGCGGGAGCCTGTAGTCCCAGTTACTCAGGAGACTGAGACAAGAGAATCGCCTAAGCCTAGGAGCTGCAGGTTGCTGTGAGCTGCGAAGCCATAGCACTCTACCAAGGGTGACAAAGTGAGACTCTGTCTCTAAAAAAAGGAATGTCTTATGAATGAATGATACCTAACATTTCTGCAACATTTCATATGTCTTACTGCTTTATAACATGAACATAAGCTTATTTCACAATAATATGAGCTTGGGAAACATAAACTGTATTTTTATTTAGGAAAAATGTAATGCTGAGGAAATTGCTTCATTTTTAAGAATATGAGAAATACACTTCTGTTTTAGGTCCAGGGAACAACTCAGTTGTGTAACCGTTTCTTCTGACTACTGATAACTATATTTTAGGAAATAGAAAGCAATATTGCTTGCTTGTTTATGATGGACATGTTGATTGTCATAGTTATTCTTTTTGAGAAAAATAAACAACATTTGTTTGGATTTGTGGTTGTAGATTATCGCTTTTGTTTTAGGGCATGTCAAGCTACTGTGTATTTTATATTTTGAAGTAACCTGGGAGGAAAATGACAGATAAATACTTATTTTTATGGGGCCTGACTTGTTCTCATACAACTAAAAAGTCAAGTGCTGTCACAGCAGGATGTAACTGAAGCTTTGCATTTAAAAAGAATCAAAGTTACCTATCTGGAAGTACTCCTTTTTATACTGGCACCTAACATAAATACTTGAACTACATAAATACTGTTGGATGCAAATCTGAAACATATTTTAATTTTATCAGTAGTAGAAAGCAATAAGCTGGTTTTAAAAGAAGTTATTTTAGCTTTCAAGTTCAGGTTTAGATTAAATTAACAGTGAGTAGAAATCCATATGTACCAGAGCTGTTTCTTTAACTCCTTTACCCTCAAAAACAATGACTACTAACTTTAGCTCTACAACAAAAACCTGCTTTGTGAAAACATTGCTTTTATGTTAGTGTTTCATCTGTTGCTAATGAACCAGGAGTGTATATTGGGAAGTTGCAGTGCCTGAGTTTAAATATTGTTCCTGTTGATTACTAGCCTTTAGCTTGTCTGTGCCCTGTTTCAAGAGGTTCTAGTGAGGATTAGATCAATGTATTACTACATTAATTATATACTAACATTAATTGCATATAACTATATGTAATTAATTAATAATTAACATACATGAATTATACCTAAAGTATATATTAGTGTTCAACATTTCTTGATTCACAAGAGGTCTATTTAGATGCTTCTTATTAACTGTATGATGATGCTGTTTATTGTGATGATGTTAGTTGCACATTATCACATTAAATAGTGAGATAGAGATAAGTTTCACCATTGTAGTCTCAGAGGAGATGGAAGGTGCTAGGCAGAAGTTTCACACAAAAGGTTTACAAATCAAATATGGAAATTAAAATAAAAAAGACTCTAGACTTAGATCTAAATTGTTGGATTCCAGAACTTGATGAATACTGATAACAATAAAGCCTGGGTTCTGTTTTAGCCCTGTTAAGTCTGTGATGGCTATGAAAGAACCAAGTGAGCTATCAAGTATTCAAGGCTAGATATTCAATCCCTGGGCTAGAGACGCAAATTAAAGTATAAAGGATATATATATCCTCGAAGCCAGTACGAGAGTAGAAAGGAAGTAAAGAAGGAAGAGAGCCATGCTCTAAAGCAAGATTAAAATGACCACAAAGAATGGCCAGCACATTAAGAGAAAACAACAGAATATTGAGTTAACAACTAACAGAGCAGAGCATTTTAAGGAAGAGATATTGGAGTCATATCAAGTAAATGAGGCAAATTTGCCCTCAAGCCTTCCTGAGCATGGGCAGAGCTGTGATAGTGAGGTGTGGGTGATCTCCTGCTCTGGATGAATGTCAGGAGAATAGTAGATGTACTGTGAGCCTGTGACAGGAAGGGGGGCCCCTCTTGTTGGGATCAGCAGAGGCAGTAAGCTCCAGAAGCCGCTCACACCTCCCTCTCTCAAAACTGGCCATGGCCTCTGTCCTAAGGGAACACTACAGCACCCACATGCCAGCTCCTGCCCTGATCCAGCTATGGCAAAGGTAGCAGAGGCAGCTCGACCTGCTGTGTGCAGGGGTACTAGGTTGGCCCAGTAGCTATGGACTCCGGCTGAAATACTTCAGCAGGAGTGGTGTGGTCATGCCTGGGAGCGCAGGCTCCTCTCAGAAGGGACAGGGAGCTCAGGGAGAGGACTGCTAGTCTGACTCTTCCTCAGGAGCTGCAGGAGCTTTTGTTGCTGGGGCACTCAAAGGCTGGGGCTTTTTAGAGAGAAAAAAATAATCCCCAAGCTCTGTGGAATCCTAGTTGTGACAGGTGCTCTGTCAGAGGCCAGGAAGTTACTCCCAGATTCCCTTACTTAATCATCGCCCATAGAACCCTCACCGGTTCTGAGTGGAAATAGTCATGGCTTCCTTAGCAGCCGCAGACAGAAAAAGGGAGCTCGGGGAAAAAAGGCCCTGAATGGTGGGGAGCTGGTGCCCTTTGTCCTAAGGGTGCCCTCTGGTGTATTGTCCTCCTCTTGGCCTACCCTTCATAGCCAAGCTCTGAGACACCTAGAGTTCCCTGGGACCCACTAGTCTCCCAAGGCTTCCATGGTCCAAGTGGGAGCACTGCTGTGGATCCGATGATATAGAGACCCAGTGACTGAGATTGCCAGGTTGGGAATGCTGCAGGAGCATGGGAAAAGAAATGAACCGAACCCTCAGTGCAGAACCAGTGCACACTGAGCAGAGTATGATTGGAGGGCACCTCTGCCCCCTCCCACAAACCTAGATCTGGCCATTCTGTAGCTCACCTGCACCAAAGGCTCATGCTTGAGAGCAGAGGAGGCAACTTCTGCAGCATTGGTGGAGTGGAGGTTGCCATTCCACATCCTTTTTTAGGTTCTGGTGCTGCTTCTGCTCTGGGATGCAGACACTCTCTCATATTATGGTTTCCTCTCTGCACTGTCTCTCCCACTGGAAAAGGAACAGACCACTTTGGACCATGAATCAAAAACTTGCTGGTGCAGGAGAGTGGACTCTGTGTTGTTTCCCAGAAGTTTGCTGTGTGGGTCAGAGCATTGGGAACACTGCTGCTCTCCTGCATCTCCCTATTCTCCTGTGGTTATCACAGTCCAGGCCGGTGTTGGAACACGTTAGGACAGGCTGATCCCCAGGCCACTGCCAAGAGCTCAGGCAGGAGCAGGGTGGGCCCATCTCAACTTGGCAACTGGAGCGGGTGGCTGTGAGTGTTTCCTGGCACCTAGGTCCTGCAGCAGTAGCACTAGGATGGGCCCCTCTCCGTGGTGGCCACAGCAATGGATGACTGTGAGGGTTCATTCACACCTGAGTCCTCCAGCAGCAACAGCAGCAGCAGTGGTGGCAGGACCACACCCTCTCAGTGGTGGCAGAGGAGGCAGGGAGATGTGAAGGTTCGCTCGTGCCTGGGTATTGCAACAGTAGCAATGGCAGCAGAGTAATGGATGTGGGCCGGGTTGAGGGTTTGCTCATGGCTGGGTCCCACAGCAACAGCAGCAGCTGCAGTAGTGTGGCAATATCTGTTCTTAGGATGCCACACAGCACTCGCCTCCTCACAGCCTCCCTGGCCTGTCAGTATTGACGAGGAGATAGCAGTGGTGGCATTGGCCTCAGGCAGCAACAGCACTCTGAGGCTGAGGTCTCGGAATGGCATTGTCTTCAGGGGTCCAAAGCCTGTAGCCCCTATTATACAGGCACCCCCCTTTAGAGCAAGGCCACTGCACTAGCCAGCTCCCTTTGTTAGCCTGACAGCCTGTGAAGATAGTGAGTGCTTTCCATAGCTACGATTGTAAAGTTCATGAAAAGAATGTGAAGCTGTAAGGGTCTCACTTACCCTTTCCTCAAGTACAGATACTACTGGCCATAGCCAAGCAGGCTGCCATTCTTCTGTCTCCTTTGCTTTCAGGGCCTTCACTCATCTCTTTATTGAATCCCAGCGCTTTCTCTTAGATGATCTACCTGCAGGTGAATGTCTACTTGGTACTTTGGATCCTTTCCATGGGACAGGTTTTGCAACCAGCATCTAGTTAGCATCTTGGACCCTGAAAAGTACCATTTTTTTGGCTCGGTTTTGTTGTTGAAAACAATGCTTTCATGATCAGTTTTAAGCACAAGCATAATTGAAATTTTAATAATAGATAGTGTAGACATTCCACTTAATGAGAGTGTGAGATTAAAGAGTATTCAAATTTAATTTTGAATAAGTACTTTTCAATAAGTCACTTTCATAAAGTGACTACATTTTCAATAAGTACTTTTCTGAATAAGTCACTTTCATAAAGACTACATTTTCTAAAATTTCAGAATGTTAGGGAGTATACATGTTTTGTTTATATGCTTTGTTTTTGTACAGATTAAGTCAAGTTTTGAGTGTGCCCTTTACCCAGATGGTGTGCACTGTATTCAATAGGTGTGAATTTACCCATCTCCTACCAGCTGCTTGATTTCCGTTGCGTTTTACTTCCATATGTGCACTTCAGTATTGCACCATGAATTCCCATTTGGCATTGAGTACATGGGTTATTTTCTCTATTATTGTGATGTTTCCATTAGAAGAATGTTTTCCAGTTCCATCTAGATTGTCATGAAAGATACTAGATCATCATTTTCTCATAGCTGAGTAGAGCTCCACAGTATGCATAGTCCTCATTTTATTAATCCATCCACGTATTGTTGGGCACTTGGGCTGTTTCCACATCTTTGCAATTGTGAATTGTGCTGCTGTGGACATTCAAGTGCCGGTGTCATTTCTGTAAAATAGCCGTTTTTCCTTTGAGTATATGCCAGCAGTGGGATTGCTGGGTCAAATGGTAGGTCTACTTTAAGTTCTTTGAAGTATCTCCATATAATATTCCATGGAGGTTATACTAATTTGCAGTCCCACCAATAGTGTAAAGACTACATGCTTTAAGTGACTAGCAAGATATGAATCTGAACTTTTCCAATACTGCTGAAAAAACTATAATCCCAATATTAATGAACATTTTAACTTTTGCCGTTTTATATATGAAGAATTAAAGGGCTTTTTGGTTTGGATGTGCATTTTATATACTATTTATGAGGTGTGAACATCTTTTTTATATGTTTTCTTAACCATTAAAATTCTACTTTTCCCAGAGGTCTCTTTATGACCTATGCTCACTGTTTCTTTAAAGTGTTTTATTTTCCATGAGATATTTTTATGCACTTTTTATATACTGTAAATACTGAGCTTTTGTTACACACACCCAAACTGTGCATACATACACGATTCCTTTGAATGTATTTGCTTTGTTTATGACACATAGAAAATTTACATTTTATGTATTTTGATCTGATTGTCTTTTCTCTCAGTGCTTCTAGACATCACATCATATTTCAAAAGATATTTCATCCAACCCTTGAAAATATTTCCTGTTCTTTCTTTTAATATTTTTAAAAACTTTATTCTTTCACACTTCAGTTACTGATCTGTCTGAATGAATATGTGTATATGTAAAGGATTAGAAATGTGTATGTACATGGAGCCCCCTATTTCTATTCTTTCAATCTTTTCTAGATCTGTGCCCCATTAGCATATTTTTAAAATTTATTGTCTAATTTTAGTACATCTTTATATGGCATATGATCAATTCCATTGTCATATTTATTTATTTAAAAAAGTTTGATATGAGGACAATTAATGACAATTATTGACATGGTGGGGATGAGGGAAGGGGAGAGCAGAGAGAGAAAGAATGAGGGAGGGGTGGAGAAAGGAAGAGCAGAGAGAGGGAAGGGGCGAGGGGGGGTGGGGTCTTGGTGTGTGCCACATCTTTTGGGGGCAAAACATGATTGTAGGAGGGACTTTACCTAACAAATGCAATCAGTGTAACCTGGTTTCTTGTACCCTATGAATCCCCAACAATTAAAAAAAAAAAAAATTAGCCGGGCATTGTGGCAGGCGCCTGTAGTCCCAGCTACTTGGGAGGCTGAGGCAAGAGGATCGCCGAAGCCCAGGAGCTGGAGGTTACTGTGAGCGGGGTGACACCACAGCACTCTACCGAGGGCCTTAGAGTGAGACTCTGTCTCTTAAAAAAAAAATTAACAAATGAGACTTAATTAAGCTGAAAACCTTCTGCACAGCTAAGGGCACAACAAGTAAAGCAAAAAGACAATATTCAGAATGGGAAGAGGTATTTGCAGTGTATGAATCTGACAAAGGGTTGATAACTAGAATCTACAGAGAAATTAACTCAAATGAATCAACAGAAAAAGAGTAAACAATCCCATGTACCTCTGTGCAAGAGATATGTACAGAACCTTCTTTGATGAAGACAGATAAATGGCTAACAAACATTTGAAAAAATGCTCATCATCCCTGATCCTCAGAGAAATGCAAATCAAAACGACTCTGAGGTGGGCCAGGCGCAGTGGCTCACACCTGTAAGCCTAGCACTCTGGGAGGCCAAGGCTGGTGGACTGCCTGAGCTCACAGGTTCCCCTGAGCAAGAGGGAGACCCCCAACTCTAAAAATAGCTGGCATTGTGGCTGGCGCCTGTAGTCCCAGCTACCTGGTAGGCTGAGGCAAGAGAATCGCTTAAGCCCAAGAGTTTGAGATTGCTGTGAGCTGTGACAACACAGCACTCTACCAGGGGTGACAAAGCGAGACTCTGTCTCAAAACAACAACAACAACAACAAAACTACTCTGCATGTTTGGCGCCCGTAGCTCAGTGGTTAGGGTGCTGGCCACATGCACCGGGGGCTGGTGGGTTGGAACCTGGCCTGAGCCTCCTAAAAACAAACAAACAAACAAAACATAGCTGGGCGTTGTGGTGGGCGCCTGTAGTCCTAGCTACAATGGAGACTGAGGCAAGAGAATTGCTTGAGCCCAAGAGTCTGAGGTTGCTGTGAGCTGTGACGCTATGGCACTCGACTGAGGGTGACATAGTGAGACTCTGTCTAAAACAAACAAACAAACAAAAAACCTACCCTGAGATATCACCTAACCCCTGTGAAAATAGCCCACATCACAAAGTCTCAAAGCTGCAGACGGTGGTATGGATGTGGAGAGAAGGGGACACTTTTGCACTGCTGGTGGCACCGCAAACTTATACAACAGCTTTGGAAGGAAGTCTGGAGAATCCTTCATATGGATATGTGGCTGGCACCGTAACCACTGTGCTACGGGTGCCAAGCCATTTTTTTTTTTTTTTTTGAGACAGAGTCTCACTATGTTGCCCTTGGTAAAGTGCCGTGGTGTCACACCTCACAGCAACCCCCAACTCTTGGGCTTACGCAATTCTCTTGCCTCAGTCTTCCAAGTAGCTGGGACTACAGACGCCTGCCACAATGCCCAGCTAATTTTTTTTTTTTGGTTGTAGTCATCATTATTGTTTGGCAGGCCCAGGGTATGTGGCTGACACCCTAGCCGAGCCCAGAAACGGTGTATTTTGTATCATTATTATATATCTTCAGGACCTAGCACGGTCCTTGACATATCATAGACATGCAACAAGTATCAGTCACATAAATAATTGAAATATGACATGGTGATAGGGAATCCAGGAGGAAACAGAACGTGAATCGGAGCTCAGGTGGGAGAACAGAACTTAGAGGTAATAGAATCAATACACATAGAGGTGATGGTTAAAGCTATGAGAAGCTCTGTGTCCCAAAGGGCTAAGTGTAGGGACAGAATAACAAAAGCCTAAGGCAGGCCCTTGGGGTGGTCTAGGATTAGAGGATGGGAAGGTGAAGAGGGGGTCTGTGGAGGAGTCAGAAAAAGAGTGATTGAAGAGGGCGGAGGTGAGCCAGGACCTTGTGGGGTCACGGAAGCCACAGGGGAGAGGGCCTTCAAGGAGGGCTGAGGGGTGAATAGTCTCAGCTACGGCAGAGAGATCAAAAAGAACCAGACTGAAGGAAAAAACCTAGAATTTCTCCCAAAAGGAAGCTGTTGGCGAACTTGACAAGAGATGCTTTCTACCATGTGCGATATGTCTGTGAACACCAAACAGAAAATACATAGAGACGGCAGAAACAGAACAGACGTCAACAGCTGCAGAGGCAGGTCCCAGGGTTCTTTAAGCCACCAAACTGAACCAAGAGACAGCATTGGCTTTGGCAGCATTGCCAGGACAATGCCTCGCGAGTGAACCTGAGTGAGCAAATCATTTCAGAGATAAAAAAAATTGACATTGCCATCTCACTCATATACTCTCTCTATATTTTTCTTTTTTCATTGTTTTCCCTTTGGTAACAAAGAAAGCAGATATAGACAATTTGAGCAGGGAAAACATATATTTCCATTTAAGCGAGGTATTTGGAAAGCATCTAGATTAGGTTAGCAGTACATTAATTCACAGCAGAAACGGCCTCATAAATAATAGCTGGATAGCAAGAAGAACTTCTGACATGAACTAGGACTCAGATAACCAGTTGATAGTACAGAAATAAAACTTGTTAGCGAAAATGAACTTGGGGCTTCTTTTTAAGTGGGGATTATTTACTCGGCCAAATGAGGTAATTAACAAAAGACTGATTGTGGAGTCTAAGGGATTCATTTATTTGATAGAGAGTAAGAAGACAAGGTTCACTGAGCTTTGTGATAGATGTTAAAGAAGTGATAAGAGCCCCTGTGTTTGCAAGCAAACCGAAACCAAGCTGTC
Source organism: Perodicticus potto (assembly GCA_963574655.1). NCBI lineage: Eukaryota > Metazoa > Chordata > Mammalia > Primates > Lorisidae > Perodicticus > Perodicticus potto. The sequence goes on from CAUYRH010145254.1 coordinate 15,091, forward strand.
TCAGCGAGCTGCTAACTTCAGATATACAACTTCTGGGTGTAATCAGAAGACTCTGCGAAAGGACTTTGTTGAAACAACAGTAAGAAATTCTACAGCATAATAAATACTGCACAGAGAAAAGAGTTAGATATATGAGAGGCTGAACAATTATAATGAAATTATTGCTAACTTCATAGTAATAGAAAAGGAAACAAAACAGTAACTCCTTAAAGAGGATTGACCAAACTATCCCAGAAAAGCAATACGAAATGCCCATTTGTTTTTTTGGTTTCTTATCATTATAAATGATGGACTATCAAAGCAACAGCAAACCCATTAATCAAGACTGTAAACAATTAAAATCTTTTTTCCAGATCCGGGAAAGCATCAGAATTATCAAGACAGTGCCAAAAAAAGGAACATAAATTTCAGCCGGCCCTCTGGATCTGGGAAGGGTTTAGGCTACCCAGCCAAAAAGTCAGAGAGCAAACAGTCTAAACTAAGCTGATAACGACTGATCATTAATTAGAACTGAAGCCAACTATCTCAGGCTAGAGAAGTATCTTGGCTACTCAGCTAAGAGCCAGAAAGCCAAAGGTCCAAGTTGGGTTCATTATAATTAATCATGAGCAAAACCACTGCCCAGAAAAGCCCCTATTAGTGAAGGGGCGCTTTTGAGAAAAAGCAGCCCCAAGAGAAACTGGCAGGGACACTTCTGGGGAAAGGGATGAGAAGATGGGGGCCCTGGCCACTTTGTTGGGAGACCCCAGATGCAGGCTAAAGTCTCTGGAATTAATCACATATAACAAATTCTAGCATTAAGGACAAACTGATCATCTGATAACTTGTCTTTCATGCAAGATTTCTTTTTTCTTTTTCTTTTCTTTTCTTTTTATTATTTTTTTTAGAGACAAAGTCTCAGTAGAGTGCTATCGCATCACAGCTCACAGCAACCTCCAGCTGCTTAGGTGATTCTTTTGCCTCAGTCTCCTGAGTAGCTGGGACCACAGGTGCCCACCACAACGCCTAACTAATTTTTTGTTGCAGTTTGGCTGGGGCTGGGCTCGAACCCACCACCCTTGGTATATGGGGCCAGTGCCCTACCCACTGAGCCACAAACGCCGCCCGATTTCTTTTTTCTTAAATGAGATTCTGGACTATGAATCCCATTGAAATAGGAGGAAAAAAGTGCATTTAGGGGAGAGCAAGGGGATGGTAGTGGAAGGAAAGATGCCCGCAAGGGAAAGAGAACATCTTCAGAAATGGAAACTCTTGTGAGGTCGTGAACTGGGAAGAAGTGAACTGCTTGATAGACTTTCCTTGAACTAAATAAAGTCATACACGGCATTGAAAAAAAAAAAAAAAAGAAGAAGAAGAGACGTCCAAAGGGAAATTAAATGTTGATAGCAACAAAAGCCAGTGACCAAGTGGAAATATGAAGAATGACAGTAAGTGATTGTGGGAAGTGACTACATAGGGACAGTTTAGAAGGATTTTAAGAATTGGATGCCACTTACGAGGTCATGCATACTGATATTTAAATGCATATCTGAAATAAATACATCCATGAAAAAAGCGTTTTTCTATCTAACCAGACAAGGCATTAAGTACTTTCATAATGCATTATCTATTTTCCTTGTGAAAAATACGACATTTCATAGATTCCAGGCTGGGTGGTTGTTTTCACATTTTAGTATCTCTGAAGTCAGACTGTATCTTAAAGTCAAGGACGTGTCATGGTATAATTGGAAACGTTTGTATTATTGACACCAGAAAACAGTGACGTTTATCACTGATGCCATGTAGATGTGAGGTAGTTCTCATGTATTCACTAGCTGCTGTATGTTTCAGTGGTGGTCAGCCATGTGGTAGGATGGAATAGAACATGAGTGTGGTCAAGGTCAATGTGTAGGTGAGTACCATCACAATGGCAAGACGCAAGAGAGTGAGAGCATGCAGCAGGGGCTCCCACAGTTGCAGATCTGTTCCACAGGCAACTCCCTTATATTGTGAGACACAGAAAACCGGGGGCCTGCCTGCGGGCGATGGAAGCACTCAAAGCCAAGCAGTTCCAGGAGAGGTTTGCACGCGCTCGGTGAGGAGGCAGCAGGACATTGCCTGCGCTCTGCGCTGTTGCCAGTGCATTCAGTATGGAGCACAGGGTTCTTCCGGGGAACCAAGGGGAGGCGCCTGGATGCACTTGGAGCCTTTCCTCACCCTGTGTACATATTTTGTGCTAATGACTTGTGAAAGCCTATTAATAGCAGAGTCGGTTTAGAGTAAGTTTGGCACAATAGTCTTCTCCCCATTTCACAGATAAGGAAATCGAAGATCCGATATAAGTAGCAACCTGCCCAAGGTCACAATGATAGTCAAGTGTGGAGGCCAGGATTCAAATGCAGGTCCATGTGGCTTCAGAGCCCATGTGCCTAACCAACGTGCTTGCCTCTTCCAAGACAGTCTTTGGAGAAGAAAGAGTATTGGTGATCTACTTGGACAGGGTAGGTGGAGAGGAGATGGAAGAGAATGGAGAAAATCCATTTGTTAATGAACAAGTGGAACACTACAGGGAAGAAGACTCTCACCCTTGAGTTTTGACACCTTCCATCGTCGAGGGTGCTCACTCCATGAAGATGGGTTTGCGAATAGTGGGACTTCGTTCGCAGACCCACTCATTGATATCCCTGTCTACAGACGTCAGAAACTTCAACAAGGAAGGTATTCAGTTACTTGGATTCAGAGAATGAGTCGTAAAACCAATACCCCTTTGCCACCACCAAAAACTGTGTGTTTTATTCCTGGAAGAGTTGATTAAAATTCGCACTCCGGGAGGCTGAGGCCGGTGGTTTGCTTGAGCTCAGGAGTTTGATGCCAGCCTGAGCAAGACCTTGTCTTTACTAAAAATAGAAAAACTAGCTGGGCATTGTGGTGGGTGCCTGTAGTCCCAGCTCTTCTGGAGGCTGAAGCCAAGAGGATCACTTGAGCCCAAGAATTTGAGGTTACCATGAGCTATGATGCCACACTACTCTATCCAGGGCAACAGAGTGAGACTCTGTCTCAAAAAAAATAAATTCTGAACTCAGTGTATGTATGTATGTGGAGTGTGCGTGCGTGTGTATATGGGGTGTATTTGTATATGGGTATGTTCAGAGATACATACCATTTTAAAAGCTATAAAATATAAATACTTGGGTAAGGTTTGAACATGTGTGATATTTCACAAATACCACTTTGATAGATCAGAGCAGGTTTACACATTTTAAAACACATTAGGGTTAATTCCATTGGAAAAAATAAGTATTTTCCCTCTGAATTCTATGTAAATGGTAATTTTGAATGCATAAGTACGTTTTTGGTTAAAGAGAACATCATCGTCACTTAATATATTACTGGAGATATACACAGATGTTGTTTATGTTTGTGTTTTATGTAAATTGCCTTTCAGTGGAGGAGAAATGTATACATGAGATTTAAACGTGCTATTTTTTACATATTTAGTTTATGCAGCTTGTTTATATTTCACAGCAAACAGAGAAAAGCAGTAGAAACCAACATTGTAACAAGATTTCTGATGATTTTGAATTAAGTGCTTCTTTAGAAATGCTGAGAAATTCTAAGAGACAATTTAGGGAAAGTGTCTTTTCCATTGCTCTCTGTGTACCCCAGCGTCAGCCCCTGAAGGCACACTCACCCATACCACCATTTCTGTTCCTGATGGTTCTTCAGATCCATTCTCACCTTGGAAGTGCTCTGTGGCCTTGCCTGGTCCATATTGCCATACAATATAAATTTGGTGGTTTAAAACAGCAAAATTTATTGCTTCACAGTCCTGGAGGTAATAAATTTGAAATTAGTTTCATGAGCTTGAAAACAAGAAGGCCTGTGCTTTCTCTGGAGGCTTCAGGGTGAATCTGTTTCTTGTTTTTCCCAACTTTTGGTGACCGCCAGCCTTCCTTAACTTGTGGTCATGTTGTTCCAATCTCTACCTTCACAGTCACATTGCGTCCTCCTTGTCTGTCTGTGCAATCTCCTTCTAACTCTTTCTTATAAGACACTTGTGATTAGATTTAGGGCCCGCCCAGATAATCCAGGATAATCTCCCCAAGATAGGATCCTTGCTATGTCCTGAGTGTTTTGTCTCCCCCAATTCCCCTGTTGAAGCTCTAATGCCCAATATGATAGTGTTTGGCCTTGTATCTTCCACGGCCTTTTGGGAGATAGTTAGGGTCAGATGAGGTCACAAAGATGGGGCCCTCAGGATAGAATTAGTGCCCTTATAAAAAGAGAAAGAGATGGGAGCTCTTTCTCCATGATTCGAGGTTAGATTGAGAAGGCAGCTGAGTGCAAACCAGAAGGAGAACCCTCATCAGACATGAAATCTGTCAGCACCTTCATCTTGGGCCTCCCACTTTTCAAAACGGTAAGAAATAAATTTTGTTGTTTAAACCACTAAGTTTATAATATTTTGTTATAGTGGCCTACACTAACTAAGGCAATCCTTAAAGTCATCTGCAAAGACACATTTTCCACATAAAGTAGAGTGTACAGGTTCCAGAGATTAGGAACTGATAATTTTGGATGGCTATTTTTCCACCTGCTATATTATCATCTTCTGTCTCACATCTCACCTTTTCCATTAAGGAGAGAAATAGGAAACATTCTGAACAGGGAATTAGGAGAGTGAGACTCCAGTTTAGGCTTAGGACTAACTTGCTTTGGCCCTTACTTGTCTGGACCTCAATATCTTTGATTGTAAAATAGATGAGTTAGATGCAGTTTTGCCAATAGGGCTGCCTAGGCATTTAGGATGGGGTAATTCTTCATTGTGAAGGACTTTGATACCATTAGCATATCTGGCCCTAAATCCCAGTAGGGATCCCAGTCAGTATGACAACCTGTACCCATATTTCCTGGTGACTGGGGCCAAGGTGGGGGTAGGGGAACCAATATTGCACCAATTGAGAGCCATTAAAATAGAATATTGCTAAGATCCCCTTTGAAAAGATTAGTGCACTTATTGATAATATTTTCTCCTGATTTAGACATAATGTATATCATGCCAATTTAAAAAGCATATTGAAAAATTAGGCACCAGCAAGAAAGGAAACCACCCATAATAATTGCTGCAAGCTTTTTGATGTTATCCCTGCAGTCTTTTTCTAGGCATTTCTACCTTTTAAAAATTCAATTTGGGAAAAACAATTCAATTTGGATTTCACCATATATTCTGTTTCATAACTCGCGTGCCACTCTACATACTACACTATGAATATTCCTCTGTGTCATGAAAGTCTTCCAAGAGATGCTTTTTAAATGAAATTTACTATTTTATGTGGATCATTGATGGTAAACACTATGAGACACACCATTCTGACCCATGTGAATACCACACATCTTTTTCTTCTCTTGTTTTTTGTTTTTTGAGACAGAGTTCTACTTTGTCACCCTTGGTAGAATGCCGTGGCATCATAGCTCACAGCAACCTCAAACTCTTGGGCTCAAGTGATCCTCTTGCCTCAGCCTCCCAAGTAGCTGGGACTACAGGCGCCTGCCACAACGCCCGGCTATTTTTAGAGACGAGGTCTCGATCTGGCTCAGACTGATCTCAAACCTGTGAACTCAGACAATCCACCTGCCTTGGCCTCCCAGAGTGCTAGGTTTATAGGCGTGAGGCACCGTGCCCAACCATGGTTTTCTGTTTGTTTGGTTTTTTTTAACCAAATTTTAGTGCAAGGTTGTACTGTGCTTTTTCTTCCCTTCTTAAAACAAATGTGTAAGATCGTAAAATCTTTGAGAGCACGTATTAGAGAAAAAAATAATAATTTGAATAAAAATCACTTACATGTTGCAAGCCAATAGAAGTTTTTTTTTTTTTTTTTTTTTTTTAGAAAGAGCCGCAAGCTGTCGTCCTGGGTAGAGTGCCTTGGTGTCACAGCTCACAGCAACCTCAAACTCTTGGGCTTAAGCAATTCTCTTGCCTCAGCCTCCTTAGTAGCCGGGACTACAGGTGCCCACCACAATGCCTGGCTATTTTTTGGTTGTAGTTGTCATTGTTGTTTGGCAGGCCTGGGCTGGATTTGAACCCACCAGCTCTGGTGTATATGGCTGGCGCCTTAGCCGCTTGAGCTACAGGCACCGAGCCAAGCCAATGGAAGTTTTAAAAATATTTTTTAAAGTAATTAAAAAAATTTCTTAGCAGATAACAACTGAACCTATTTATGGAGAATATAGTGTGATATTGTGATACACATAATGTAGGGTGACCAGATGAAAGTTATCTTTAAATACTTCCTATCTAAATGGAAGCCCTTTCTCATCTTGTTCTATCCTGAAGGTGAAGACGTCAACTATTATGTAATTAACATTTATGTTAATTAGACTGGATGTTCTATTATTTCTACTCTAGAGCACTGTTTGCTAGTTAGATACGAAGTCCTGCGTGCAGACCTGAGTTACTTGGCCCCTTATTTCTGCTGACATTTTAGCACCCTGTAAAGATGAGCACCCCAGGCATTGTGCAGCTGGGTTGCCACTTGGTCTATACGCCATTTAAAAGCTAGGGGGAGGGCTCGGAGCCTGTGGCTCAACGGGCTAAGGCGCCAGCCACGTATACCTGAGCCGGCGGGCTTGCCAAACAACAATGATGGCTGCAACCAAAAATGGCTGGGCCTTGTGGCGGGCGCCTGTAGTCCCAGCTACTTGGGAGGTGGAGGCAAGAGACTCTCTTGAACACAGGAATTGGAGGTTGCTGTGAGCTGTGATGCCACAGCACTGTATCCTGGGTGACAGCTTGAGGCTCTGTCTCAAAAAAAGAAAAGCTGGGGGAAGGGTGAGGATCCCTCAGCTGCCTCCGCCATCCCTTGGGGAATGGACATTCCTACTTCCTTCTCTCATCAACTGTTGACTCATGTGAAGAGTCACATTCTCCAAACCAGAGGATTGGTCAGACCAAGGACTTTTTTTTCTTTTCTTTTTTATTATTATTAAATCATAGCTGTGTACATTAGTGCAATCAAGGGGTACAATGTGCTGGTTTCACATACAGTCTGAAATATTTTCATCAAACTGTTTAACATAGCCTTCATGGCATTTTCCTAGTTATTGTATGAAGACATTTGTATTCTGCATTTAGTAAGTTTCGCCTGTACCCTTCTAAGATGCACCATAGGTGTGGCCCCACCAATTACCCTCCCTTCACCCCAACCTCCCCCTCCCCTCCTTCGCTCCTTTCCCCATATTCTTGTGCTATAGTTGAGTTATAGCCTTCATATGAAAGCTATAAGTTAGCTTCATAGTAGGGCTGAGTAGGTCAGACCAAGTATTATTTAAACCCTGATAAAATGATTTAATATAATAATTATTTAAAAAATGTTATTAAGCCTGTAGGAGAAATGCCTAAAGCCCAGGAGTTGGAGGTTGCTGTGAGCTGTGGGACGCCACAGCACTCTACCGAGGGCGATAAAGTGAGACTCTGTCTCTACAAAAAAAAAAAGAAAGAAAGAAAAGTTATTTTTGTGAGCCAGCCAGGGTTCTCTGTGCTGCAGAGACCATTGTTCAGTAAATAGATGTACTAAAGGAACTTTTCCGCCCTCATGGAGTTTACTCCCTAGAGGGGAAGCCCCCTTAAATCTGGCTGTTAGATATCTAAATTAGATGTCTTCTTGGATAAATCATTTAAGAAAGGGTTCTCTGCTGGAAGTTTAACATGGGAGTTACCAGCATACAGATGTTATTTGAATTCTTAGAAATAAACATAATCATTTAGAGCTGTGCTAACATGAGTAGCTACTATCAGCGACCTTGAAATACAGCTAGAGGGCATAAGGAACTGAATTTTAGTTACTGATAATTAACTTACATTTAAATGTAGAAACGAGCAAGTAGTTTAGTTATTGAAGAACTTTTAAGTATGCTCCGAAAGTCTTAACTATGAGTGCCCTGAAGTATAAGCAAAGATCAAGCATTACCTATGAAAACATGGCATCTCCTCTGGAGGCTGAGGCAAGAGAATCGCCTAAGCCCAGGAGTTGGAGGTCGCTGTGAGCTGTGTGATGCCACGGCACTCTACCGAGGGCGATAAGTGAGACTCTGTCTCTACAAAAAGAAAAAAAAAAAAAAAAAGAAAAGAAAAGAAAAGAAAACACGGCATCTCAATTGAAATGTACTGTATTTTTTATCTTGTAGAGACAGAGTCTTACTTTGTCGCCCTCAGTAGAGTGCCATGGCGTCACACAGCTCACAGCAACCTCCAGCTTCTGGGCTTAGGTGATTCTCTTGCCTCAGCCTCCCGAGTAGCTGGGACTACAGGCGCCCACCACAACGCCCGGCTATTTTTTGATGCAGTTTGGCCGGGGCCGGGTTT
>CAUYRH010145255.1:0-10374 GCA_963574655.1 Perodicticus potto
CACTTTCTCTGCAAACTAGAGCAGTTACTTAAGTTTTTGAGCCTCAGTTTCCTCATCTCTAAAATGGTGATTAACAGTAAGCAGTCATACCTTATTATTTTCTTTTTTTTTTTTTTTGAGACAGAGCCTCAAGCTGTCACCTTGGATAGAGTGCTGTGGCATCACAGCTCAAAGTAACCTCAAGTTCCTGGGCTCAAGCGAGTCTCCTGCCTCCGCCTCCCAAGCAGCTGGGACCACAGGTGCCCGCCACAACGCCCAGCCAGTTTTCTTTTTTTTTTTTTTTTTTTGGTTGCATCCGTCATCGTTGTTCGGCAGGCCCGGGCTGGACTCGAACCCGCCAGCTCAGGTGCACGTGGCTGGCGCTTTAGCCCGTTGAGCCACAGGCGCCGAGCCATCAGCTAGGTTTTTTTAAAAGTCACACAACTAGGTTTTAAATCTTGAAAGTAAGCTATGTGATGATTATCTTTGAATCCCCAAAGTGCTTAGCATAATTCCTAAGTGACACAGGTAATAAATGTTTATGGGTGAGGAAGTTAAGGCATAGAGAAGCTTAGTTATTTCCCCAGCATCATATAAGTAATACAACAAAGATTGAAATTAGAGTGTTTTACCACTTCATAAACATTTATTAACTGTGCAGTGTTTTTCATGCATTCACATTCTGATAGTCTGTCATTTCATAGCAGTTTCTTCATATTCAGAGTTCTATGAACTCATTTATAAACTCAAAAAATTTGAAAATTTTACCTACCACCCACCATTTTAGTAAACTGATGTACAAATGATCTTAAACTTGCATTATATCTTGATATCACTTAGTTCTGAACCAAAGTTGATTGCATCGGTCAACTTTATATAGTGAAATTTCACATGAAGACTCAAAAACCAAGATTTCACAGAACCTCCAAAAATTAAGACTGGTTGACAATTAAATGTCAGATTCCAGTAAGAATCTGAACCTATATAAGGAAGTTGGAATTAACTGGGAAAAACTAGGACCTACCCTACCCTCTCCTTAACCCCATCCCAGGCCTACCTCCTACTTATCTTGGTAAGAAAGATGTGGGTGTGGTTTCAACCTGCCCTAGGAAAACAGTATTTATGCTGAATTTCAATAGGGGAGGCATTTGTAAGCAAAAAGATATTAAAGAAACTTCTCAAATATTTAGTCTGATGTTCACTTTAACTTGAATATTGACAAGGCAGTATCTAAAATGACAAGGCAGCTGCTGTGCCGAGCATAGGGCACAGGTTATATTCAGTAACTGAACTCAATTTTAAATTAGATCAATGACCTCCAAATATTTGCCACTTTAAAGTATGGCTAATTGGATATTCTCAAACCCTTTAGTGAAAATTAGTTTTTGAAAGGTTAATTTGAGGTAAAATAAATTGGCATTGGAAAAGTTTTCTAGGGCAGCTCCTGTGGCTCAGTGAGTAGGGCACCGGCCCCATATACTGAGGGCGTGGTGGGTTTGAACCTGGCCCTGGCCAAAACTGCAACCAAAAAAAAAGAAAAGAAAAAGTTTTCTAATTACCCATATATCCTAAAGTGTAGAAATACTAATTTAATACTGTAAACATGTGCGTAGGTCTCCCCTATTTTCTGAGGACATTTTGTTTTAGTGAGTTTATGAAGGTCTTAGAGTTCTGGTGCAAAGCTTTGTTGCATTCTGAGGATTAAAAAAAGAAAATCCATTTACATTTGCTTGAGAGTGTTCAGCAGCTAATTTCCTTTTGTATAGTTTACTTTTCCAGTTACTATTGAGCCTGCAGACATGTGAATTATTAAACTAAAGCTTTTAAAACCACACTTGTTTTTTATTCCATTATGTTGCCTGTTCTCATCACAAATTTGGGAGTTTTAGGTGTTGTGAAAAGTCCTCATGGATTATGGATATTTGGACTAGGACCACTAATTTCTAGAGCTCCCTTTGAGAAAAATAAGTTCTTTCAGACTTCAGAGGCTGTGAGCTGGATCTCTTTTTATGAAGTAAGCTGAGTCACTCTCCCATTCAAAAAACAAGTCCACCTAAGAAAAAGGAAGCTGCCTTAAAATACATGAGTGCTTTGGTTTATGAATATAAGGTAGAAGGTACTTCCAGTCTGTAGAGTTGTGAACACACCATCAGAACAGTGTTGAATGAAGGCAGGCTACAGACTCCAGGGAGTCCTGCCTCATGAGAATCACATCTCGTGGCACCAAGAAAAAGATTTGGGGTTAGATTGCTTTAGTATTGTTTATAAAAAAGATTTCCCATAATCATGGATCATGTTCTCCAGCTCCAAGCCATGATTCTTAGTCCAGAATGAGAAAGGTAATAGGGAGCTTCCGGAACACAGAGATGAAGCAGGAGCCTGAGCTTTATTTGCTGTTGATGCACACTAATACAAATGAAACACTTTTAAGTAATTCTTCATATACTAGAAGGAATGATCGGAATCAAAGGGGATGGTGGAATGCGTTAGGTACAATACAAATCTACCTCTTCTTAGCAGTGTGGTCCTAGGCAAATTCTTAATCTCCATGCCTCCTGTACCTCATCTGTAAATTGAGATCACAATATGCCTTCAAAGGGTTGCAGGGTCAGGCTTAAAGATAATGAATGTGATCTGGCTCATGCAATGTCTGACATGGTAAGTACTAAATATGTGCCATTATTATGGCTTATAATACAGAGGTGAGCTTTTTCTTTCTACTCCCGTTCCTGAATCTGGTTTTGCTTATGGACCAACTTAGATACCTCTTCTTGTGCCCTCAGAGAAACATGCTATATAGGCTGGGCACTTGGGCTCACACCTGTAATCCTAGCACTCTGGGAGGCCAAGGCAGGTGGATTGTTTGAACTCAGGAGTTGGAGACCAGCCTGAGCAAGATTGTTCTGTCCTGTCTCTACTAAAAATAGAAAAACTATCCATGCCTTTAGTCCCAACTCCTCGGGAGACTGAGGCAAGAGGATTACTTAAGCCCAAGAGTTTGAGGTTGACAACAAGACACTTTACCCATGGTGACACAGTGAGACTATCTTAAAAAAAAAAAAAAAGAAATGCTATATATCATGGAAGACTTAAAAAACAGTTGTATAAGGGGTGCTTCATGTTACCTCCCTCTAGCATATAAATGCAGGCAGTACACACTTGAATGACCTACCAGTGTTAAAGTACTAGAATACTTCTAAACTGAGAAGTAATTGCTGCCTCAAGCCTCACCTTTCCTTTCCTCTTCTTTGCCCTGGAAATTCCTGACCCTCTCCCACACCCCCATGGTCCAGTAAATAAAAGGCCAGTGCCTTGAGCAGCTTGGGGAGGCTGGTTGGTGGCTATTCTGATTGATGGCAAGGCAGTCAGCCTTTACTTAATAATGTTACATCTTAGCATGGAACATAACTCTATTCTTTACTTTCCCCCTGTTGCTGTGCTGTGGCAATACTGAGCATGGACATGGCTGCATGCACTTAAATGAGCCAAGGCTATCTGTAGAAAACATAGCACAGAGTAGAAGAAATGGAAATATGCTGTTGTAAGGTTCTCATGCTACACATGTACTGCTACAACACTATTTGAAGATAGATTAGGATAAGTTAAAAGTATATTGTAAAACTTAGAGAAGCCACTAAATAAATAAAGCAGAGAGGTATGGCTAATGAGCCGTTGTGGAGAGGAGATAAAGTCATTAGAATCAATAAGAAAAAAAAAACAAAAAACAAAAAAAAAAAACAGGAAAGGAGGAAAAAATGAACAAATAGAAAAAGAGCAAGATGTAGATTTAAACTCACCCATTTTGATCATATTGAATGTAAGTGTCCTAAATACTCCAATTAAAAGGTAGACCCTGATGTATACTGTCTTCAAAAGAAGGAAATATGAGGAAACATTTAGGTTTAAAGTAAAAAGATGGGAAAAGATGAACCGTGCTAAGACTAATTATAAGAACACAATATTACGATTAGAGAATCTAGACTTAAGAACAATGAATATTATCAGGGATAAAGAGGAAAGTTTTGAAGTGACAGTTCATCAAGAGGATGCAACAATTCTAAACTGTCACGCACCTAATAAGAGATTCAAAATACACCAAACAGGTTCAGTGTCTAGCTCAGCGGCTAGGGCACCAACCACATACACCCGAGCTGGTGGGTTCAAATCCAGCCCGGCCTGCCAAACAATGACAACTACAACCAAAAAATAGCCAGGCGTTGTGGCGGGTGCCTGTAGTCCCAGCTACTTGGGAGGCTGAGACAGAATCGATTAAGCCCAATAATTTGAGGTTGCTGTGAGCTGTGATGTCACAGCACTCTACCGAGGGCAACATAGCAAGACTCTGTCTAAACACACGCGGGACACACACACACAAAACAAGGGAGAAACAGACACATTAACAATTACGGGTGGAAATCTCAGCACTCCTTCCTCAGTAATTCATAGCACAGGTAGACAGAATACCAGTAAAGAAATACAGGTTGAACAATACTGTATCAACCAACTTGATTTCACTGGTATTTGTAGAATACTTCGCCCAACAACAGCAGGATAAATTCTTTCTAAATGCAGTCATGATATTCACCAAAATGGGCCATATTCTGGGCCAGTGATTTTCAACCGGTGTGCTGTGAAATTTTTTTTTTTAAATGATTTTATTAAATCATAATTGTGTACATTGGTGCAATCATAGGGCAGAATGTGCTTCATATACAATCAGAAACATTTTGATCGTACTGTGAGAGATAGCCCTCATAGCATCTTGAAAATTTTTAAAGATCACTGATTGAATTATTTTCGGAAAAGGCGAGCGGGCCCCGCCCCCGATTGCAGCGGTAGCGGCCGGCGGGGCGGCAGGGGGACGCGCGGTAGCCGCGCTGCGCCTGAGCCGCCGCAATGCGCCGGGGGCTGCGCGCGCGGTAGCGACGCTCACGCTCGCTCTCGCCGCCGCCGCTGCGCCTCTGCTGCCTCCGCCCGTGGTCTCTGGTCATCCTCGCCGACCAGAGGAGTTCCCGCGCCACGTCTTTCCTCTCCCTCCGGGGCCGGCACGATCCTCCTCTGCTAAATCGACGCTCCTCGCGGGTCTGAAGGCCGGGCGCCGACCGCGAACGCCACACAGACCCGCCGGCGCCAGTGAGTGCCCAGCGCCCCTGCGGCCCGCGGCGGCGGCCACGCCCCGCGACCACACCCCGGCCGCTGGCCGGCCCGACGGGTCCCGCTTTCGCCGCTGGTCCTTCTAGCCGTCTGCCTCGCAGCGGGACTCCCTGTCTGCGGGCGGCGGCAAGATGGCGACGGCCGCGTGACTGAGCATCCCCAAGACGCCGCTCCGAGGACGCGCCCGCGGACTGGCTTTGGAGACAGGGAAGACTGAGAGCAGGACTCTGGTGCCGTTTGTTCCTTGTGATTACGTGAAGCTTGCCTTCCTCCGGTCTACTCGAGTTAGGAGTCTCGATACTGTCCTGGTCCTAGAGCACGGTGAGCTTACGTCTAATCCGTGTTTGTAGAATTGGCGTCCCTGATAGTTGGGAAATGGCGATGACACTGTTGGAAGATTGGTGCAGGGGAATGGATGTGAACTCCCAGAGAGCTCTGCTGGTCTGGGGGATCCCAGTAAACTGTGATGAGGCTGAAATCGAAGAGACCCTCCAGGCTGCAATGCCCCAGGTGCCCTATCGAGTACTTGGGAGAATGTTCTGGAGGGAAGAGAATGGGAAAGCAGCCTTGTTAGAGCTCACTGGTGCTGTCGAATATGCCGCAATCCCCAGGGAGATGCCTGGCAAAGGAGGGGTCTGGAAAGTGGTCTTTAAGCCCCCAACTTCCAACGCAGAATTTTTAGAAAGGTTGCACATCTTCCTAGCTAGGGAGGGGTGGACCGTGCAAGATGTTGCCCGTGTCCTAGGGTTTCAGAGCCCTACTCTGGCCCCAGGCCCAGAGATGCTAAACTGTTTCTTGGATAATATTATTCAGCCTCTCCTTGAGTCTATATGGTACAAGAAGCTGACGCTTTTCTCGGGGAGGGACACCCCAGGGCCTGGGGAGGAAACCTTTGATCCCTGGCTGGAGCACACTAATGAGGTCATACAGGAGTGGCTGGTGTCTGATGTGGAAAAAAGGCGGCGGTTGATAGAGAGTCTTAGAGGGCCCGCTGCTGATGTCATTCGCATCCTCAAAACCAGCAACCCTGCTATAACCACTACTGAATGCCTGAAAGCGCTTCAGCAGGTGTTTGGGAGCACGGAGAGCTCTAGGGATGCGCAGGTCAGATTTCTGAACACTTACCAGAAACCTGGAGAAAAGTTATCTGCCTATGTCATTCGTCTGGAGCCTCTGCTGCAGAAGGTGGTGGAAAAGGGGACCATAGATAAAGATAACGTGAACCAGGCCCGTTTGGAGCAGGTCATTGCCCAGGCCAACCAGAGCGGGGCCATCCAGAGGCTGCGGAAGGGCTGGCCCCAAACCTCTTTCACTTCCTGGTGCGGATCCCGGAGGAGGAAAGCAAGGAAGAGGAGGAGGAGAAGGAAGCTGAGACAGCCCTCCTGCAGTTAGGCCTAGAGGGGCACTTCTGAGTCCTCTAAAGACGGCTTTAGTGCAGAACTAGATAACAACTGCTTCCTTATCCCCTGGACACTTAGAGGTGGGCGTGTCCCTGAATAGTAAAGACTTACCCTGTTCTATTTTGGGATTTTGTTGTTGTTGTTTTTGAAGGAGTGGTTGGGGTAGGAATAGTTAAGCCTGCATATTGAGGTTAACATTTGTAAAATTGTGCAAGCAAACACTGTGAGCTGCTGCAAGTGGGTCATGAGGAAAAGGCCGTAAAGGTTTGGACACAAGTGCCCAGTGCAAGCTGTCATCAAGACATCATCATCGGTTGTGAACAACACATTGAACCTGTAACTCTTCCAATTGCGATAATTAAATGTGAAATTGCATGTTCAGATACTTAATGCAGGGCCTGGCTCATAGAAAATGTTTGGTTAAATTGTGAACTGTTGTATTGTTATTAAATTGTGGATAGTTTGTTTATTGTAAATTGTTCCAGATTTATATTAATGGAAAGAAATACGAATTTATTAGCTGTTAGTTACTCAGCTTTACCATGTAGATTTCTTATTTCTCATCTTTAAATATGTGGATCAGTTTAAAATGGGATGTTAGAAAAATACTGCAATCATGAAGCTGTGTAAATCAAATTATCACTGCATAAGATACAGATATAAATCACAGGGGGAGGTTGATATGACCCAGTTACAGTATGTCATA
Organism: Perodicticus potto; assembly: GCA_963574655.1. NCBI lineage: Eukaryota > Metazoa > Chordata > Mammalia > Primates > Lorisidae > Perodicticus > Perodicticus potto. Next base: position 7,240 of record CAUYRH010145255.1, read on the forward strand.
GACTGGTTCTTGTTAATGCTGAATTTAAGTGTTCCATATTTGAAGTTATCAAACAGATGTATGTGAATAAAGATATTTTAAAAATTCAAAAAAAATTATTTTCATAAGTTTAAAGCACAGTAAGTATATTCTTTTTATTTTGCTCTTTTTTTTGATCAACATAATTTAAGCATACCATGGAAGTTTAACTACAGGTTCACGTGTGCCACGAGATTAAAAAATGTTGAAAAACATTGTTCTAGGCCATGAAACATCTCAGAAAGAGTTGATGTTTCAATTGGTATCCAAAGGCAGGGAGAAGTTTAGGTCCCAAACTGGAGATCATCAGCTAGAAAGAATTCTGTCTTACTTGAAGGAGTGGTAAGTATTTTTTGTTTCATATGGGTCTTCAACTGATTAGATGAGGCCCACCAACATTAGACAGGACAATCTGCTTTACTCAGTCTATGGATTCAAATGCTACTTTTTTGTTTGTTTTTTCTTTTCTTATTAAATCATAGCTGTGTACATTAATGCAATTATGGGGTGCAATGTACTGGTTTTATATACAATTTGAAATATTTTCATCAAACTGGTTAACATAGCCTTCACCACATTTTCTTAGTTATTGTGTTAAAACATTTATATTCTACACTAGTAGATTTAACTAGTACCCTTGTAAAATGCACTGTAGGTGTGGTCCCACCAATTACCCTCCCTCCACCCATCCCCTCGCCGCCGCCTCCTCTTTCCCCTTCTTCTTGGGCTATAATTGGGTTATAGCTTTCATATGAAAGTATGGTTGTTTATAAATTGATTTCATAGTAGAGCTGAGTACATTGGACACTTTTTCTTCCATTCTTAAGATACTTTGCTAAAAAGTATATCTTCCAGCTCCATCCATGTAAACATGAAAGAGGTAAAGTCTCCATCTTTTGTTAAGGCTGCGTAATATTCCATGGTGTACATATACCACAATTTATTAATCCGTTCATGGGTTGATGGGCACTTGGACTTCTTCCATGACTTAGCAATTATGAATTGGACCCCAATAAACATTCTGGTACAAATATCTTTGTTAGAAAGTGATTTTTGGTCTAATGGATATAAACCTAGTAGAGGAATTGAAGGATCAAATGGCAGGTCTATTATTAGATCCCTAAGTGATCTCCAAACATCTTTCCAAAAAGAACATATTAGTTTGCATTTCCACCAGTAGTGCAGAAGTGTTCGTTTTCTCCATATCCATGCCAACACCTATGGTTTTGGGATTTTGTGATGTGGGCTAATCTTACGGGAGTTAGATGATATCTCAAAGTGGTTTTGATTTGCATTTCTTTGATGATTAAGGATGATGAGCATTTTTTTCATGTGCCTGTAGGCTGTGCGCCTAACTTCTTCAGAGAAGTTTATCTTCAAATCCTGTGCCCACACTGAGATGGAATCACTGGTGATTAAACCTTTGTCAGAGACATAACCTGCAAATATCTTCTCCCGTTCTGAGGGCTGTCTGCTTGCTTTATTTACTGTGTTCTTGGCTGTGCAGAAGCTTTTTAGTTTGATCAGATCCCAATAATGTATTTTTGGTGTTGCTTCAGTTGCCTGGGGGGTCCTTCTCAAAAAATATTTGCCCAGGCTGATTTCTTCAAGTGTTTTCTTTGCACATTCTTCTAGTATTTTTATAGTTCCATGTCTTAACTTTAAATCTTTAATCCAGAGAGAGCCTTCTTAGTGGTGGAAGGTGTGGGTCCACTTTCAGTCTTCTACAGGTCGCCAGTCAGTTCACCCAGCACCATTTGTTAAATAGGGAGTCTTTTCCCCACTGAATGTTCTTGATTGGCTTATCAAAGATCAAATAATGGTAAGTAGCTGGGTTCATCTCTTGGTTCTCTATTCTGTTCCATACATCTACCTCTCTGTTTTTGTGCCAGTACCATGCTGTTTTGATCACTATCGATTTATAGTATAGTCTGAGGTCTGGTAGTGTGATTCCTCCTGATTGGTTTCTATTTCTGAGTAATGTCTTGGCTAATTGCGGTTTTTTCTGATTCTATATAACATGAAGTATTTTTTTTTTTTTTGAGGTCTTTAAAGTATGACAGTGGTGCTTTACTAGGGATTGCATTAAAATTGTATATTTCTTTGGGTAGTATGGACATTTCAACAATGTTGATCTTTCCCAGCCATGAGCATGGTATGTTTTTCCATTTGTTAACATCTTCACCTATTTCTTTTCTTAGAATTTCATAGTTCTCTTTATAGAGACCTTTCACATCCTTTGTTAGGTAAACTCCCAAACATTTCATCATCTTTGTCACTATTGTGAAAGGAATAGTGTCTTTTGACTTTTTCTTCAGAGAAGGGAAACTTCTCTGAAGAAGTCAGTGCTGTTTTTTCAGCTTGACTATTGTTGGTATATATAAAGGCTACAGATTTATGAGTGTTGATTTTGTAACCTGAGATGCTGTTGTATTCCTTGATCACTTCTAAGAGTTTTGTAGTTGAATCCCTGGGTTTTCTAGATATACAATCATATTGTCTGTGAAGAGTGAAACTTTGATCTCCTCTGACCTTATATGGATATCCTTGATCACCTTTTCTTGCCTGATTGCAATGGCTAAGACTTCCACTACAGTGTTAAAAAGCAGTGGAGACAATGGGCAACCTTGCCTGGTTCCTGATCTGAGTGGAAAGGACTTCAATTTAACTCCATTCAAAACTGTGGGTTTGCTGTAGATGGCCTGTATCAGTTTAATGTCCCTTCTATACCAATTTTCTTAAGTGTTCTGATCATGAAAGATGCTGGATATTATCAAAAGCTTTTTCTGCATCAATTGACAGAATCATATGGTCTTTGTTTTTTATTTTGTTTATGTGATGAATTATATTTATAGATTTATGTATATTGACCCAGGCTTGATACCCTGGGATAAAACCCACTTGGTCATGGTGTATAATTTGTTTGATGTGTTGCTGGATTCTGTTTGTTAGGATCTTTTTTTTTTTTTTTTTTTTAAGTGTTTATATGTAGTTGGAATTTAATCACTTTACATTTTAAACATTTCTTCTAAAAGAAATATGCTTTGATTCAGTACAGAGATATATGAGTATGTATCAGGTACCCAATACTATTTTGTACTTCAAGAAATACTAAAG
>CAUYRH010145256.1:0-30285 GCA_963574655.1 Perodicticus potto
ATGAACAAGTATTCAAATGTTTAAAGAATGGGATTGTTAGATTTCCACTTTAAGAAATAGTATATATTTTAATGTTCAGATATTTACAAAATCCACTTTGTAAATGAATCCTAATTTCCAGTAGGAGGCACCATTCTATTGATATGTAAAAAAAAATTAATCTCAGTCAATTTTGAGCTATTTCTTTCATGATGATAGCTGGGGAGATAGACAATTATTTGCTTGCAATGACTATTCTTTATTAATGTTTGCATTTGCTGAGCTATCCTTAAATTTGTTCATTTTTCTCTAACAGTATAGACCAGTTCCCAGCAACATTGCTCTTTTGTTTTTAGTATTATCCCAGATATACTTCAGAGCATCCACTGGTGTCAATGCAAAAGATCTGCTACATCCAGAAAAATACTGACTCAAGAAGCTTCACTTATATTTGTGTAACAGTCAGGAATTGCTTGCAGGCTGTAGAAACAGAAACAATGCACCCACATCCCCACCAAACATTGGCTAGGTCAGGGCTGTTAGTAGAGGCTCCATAATGATAATAAGGAATCGGGTGCCTTTGAGCTATCAGCTCTGTCTTTAAGGGTGAGATCCCTATCTTCATACTTCTTAGTCAGGAATAAATACTCCCTATTGGTTAAATCACTTTTTATTTGGGTATTATGCTATTTAAGGCAAAAGTACTCTAACTAATTTAGCCCATATGTCTAGAAAGAAATTATCCGAATACTTTTTCCTAGCTGAGAGAAAGGAGCTTATGAGAAGAAAGAAGCTTGAAGATGAAGAAAATAAAGGTGAAGGATGAGTCTACCAAGTCACAGAAGAGGTGATAAAGGATGAGCTCTTCGGAAAGAACAGAACTAGTAGGCTGCAGTGCTCGCATTGTTTTTCATGACTGATGGATAAGAGAGGGTGAATGTGTATGTAGATCTTAGAATGGGACATGGTGGTAAAATTATGTTTGTAGTGAGTCTAAATGCTTCGGTTTGCTGAAAGTAAGATAGCTGCCTTGGTAGAGGCCTGAAGGAATGTAATAAGCATGTCACACAGAAATTGAGAGAAATGATGAAAAGAGCTAATCAAATAAAGAAATCCAAAGGCAATATTCTGGACCAAGCTGAGTTTGGAAAATTTGGACTTGAAATAGTTGTCAAACTGAATCTCCTATGGGAAATTATTAGAAAGGGAAAAGATAGGTTTGAAAATTTATCCAGACTTTGGTTACTTCTGATGATCAAGACAGAAGAGTTGGACTGAAAAAGAGTTTTATTGCACGGGATGATGGGGAAAGGGGAGAGGGAGGGAAGGGGAGAGAGAGGGCGGGGGGAGAGAGGATAAAGGGCAGGATCACACCAGTGGTGTATATTTGAATGGTCAGGAGAAAACTTCTAAATACGGATCAAAAATGTTCTCACATGGTAATGAGAAAGTTTCTTGAATGTTATCGCAATCAGGTTGATGAAAATATCTCCAATTGTATCTGAAGCCCGCACACTGTACCCCGTGATTGAATTATTGTACACAGCTATGATTCAATAAAAAAAAAAAAGAAAAGTATATCATGGAAATCCTGGGTCTAAGCCAATATATTGGGATCTCTTCCTTGATATTTTTGATAACTGCATGATATTACATAATGTAGTTGTACCGTAATTTATATAATCATTCCTCAATTAATGAAGTTTGAGGTATATTTCTTTTTTTCTACTTCAAACAATACTATAACTAAATGTTTTTATACATATTTCATCAAAAAAATAAAAGTAACTCATATATAAAATCATCCAGGGAGCATATTAAATGCATGCTAGGTCTTAACCACTACCAATTCTGATTAAGTAGGTCTGAAGTAGAACCTACCAACTTCTATTTTAAATAAGTATCTCACATGATTCTGATACAGGTGGCTTTACAGGCCATAGTAGATTGTTTATTCTTTTTCTTTCTCATTCCATGGCCAGATCTATGGTCATCTTCAATACATAGATAACTTATTGTCCTTTCCTAATTTAATGTATTTTCTGTTTTCTCAATGTCATGGTGCATGTATCCCCAACAGTTGCATGATATAGTTCATTAGGGTAAGAGAAAAGGAAGTTAGAAGTTCTATTTATATTTTTATCTCATTTAATTTCTGTTTATATATGTCTTATAAGGTACGTAATTTTTGACATGCTATATTATAATAAATACAAACATTTTTATAAAGTAATTTTTAAGTAACTTGTAAATTGTTTAGCTACTTTGATACTATATTTGCTTTTTTCTGTTTGTTTGTTGTTTGTTTAGAGACAGGGTCTTATTCTGCTGCTCAGGATAGAGTGCAGTGGTGCTTTTAATAATGCAGTATTAATCATAAATGTTAAATGTTTTTCATTTCAAAATATAAACAGGCAGGTCATGGTGGCTAATGCCTGCAATCACAGCACTTTGCGAAGTCAAAATGGGAGAATCACTTGAAGCCAGGAGTTTGAGACCAGCCTGGACAACATAGCAGACCCTGCCTCTACATAAAATAAAAAGTTAGCTAGCTGAGATGGCATATACCCGTAGTCCCAGATAGTCAGAAATCTGAAGCAGGAGGATCACTTGGGCTCAGGAGTTTAAGCCTGCTATGAGCTGTGATCACCTGGCAACAGAATGAGACCCTTATCTCCAAAATTATATAAACAATAGACTATTTACTATCCAGTGGCAATTAACCATATTTTTGTATGTCTCCTTCCCTACTCCCTTTTGTCCTTTTTATCAGGTGATGCTTTTCCTTGGACTATCAGCTTGCATCATTTCAGCATATATACCCTTCTTGGAAAACAAGTGACACTTTGCCTGGTGGAACCTATGGGTTGTACTTCTACTCTAGCTGTCACATCTCAAAAGCTACTTGCTGCAGGACCTGATATGCGACATTCATTTGTTGTCTGTCTCCATGTTGACCTAGAATCACTAGAGATAAAATGCTCTAATCCCCAGGTTGGTACATTTGATTTATGAAAGGAAATTTAATGTAATGTGATTTTAAAACAGTAGTTATCCATTTTGTTGAAAGGTCTCTCTTCTAGCAAGTATCCTAAATTAATTTTAGCTGGGCCGTCAAGATTAGAGTGGTTAGATTAAGAATTGCTTTGAAGCTCTCTCAAGTTTTGTAATTTAAACTCTGGATAATGTAACGGTGGCAGTACAAATGCATCTTTTGTCTGATGGAATGAAATCAGTTTCAGATGTAATGTTTTTAAATACTGAAGAATTATTTTACTGTTAGACCCATCAGTCTGTTGAACTGATCAAATATAATTTTCAATCATATTCTCACTCAGAACTTTGCTCATAATGCAGTGTTTTTTAAAAGAAAAAAGTAGAACTATTTACTATTTTTAAAAGGCATTTTATTAATCCTATAAAATTTCAGTTGTCATAGGCCAATCATGTTATGTCTTAGAATTTTACAATAAATATAAATTCAAATCAACAGGGTTTATGTAAATTATTAATTGCATAAAATTTATATTTATTTCTTTAACCTCAAGTAGATGATACGATATTTTTAATTATTGTCCATATTGAATATAATTTGGAGTTATATTTTTAAAATAATCCTTTTTAGGATCCTCAAGCAGAGGAATTTGTGTCTGCCATGATCATGCCTGTGAATAGCCACTGCATGCTAGCATGAGCAACAAAGTGAGCTTTTTAAGAGAGTAAAAATAGAGAGTAACAAAACTCTCTTTTAAAAGTTAAGTTGGTTTTATGAAGTAGGTTCCAGTGTCATTCCATATTTTATAGAGTCTCCATCTTGATACCATCCTTCTTTCTTCTCTTCTCCCTTGCTCCTATCCCTTACCATAGACTATACAGTTTGATATGACTTTTTGTACAATATAGTACAAAAAGTACACTATTAGTACACTTTGAATAGAGTAGACCTGCTAATATGTAGATGAGAGCCTTATAAAAATGCATATAATTAAAATTATGACAAGGCAGTTATATTAAAAGAACACTATTATAAAAACTTAAAAGTTTATCTTCTATTATAAAAGTCATTTCTTTTAGAATCAGTCGTAAATTCTTTCAAATGATACTAAATACTCTAGTTTAGTGGTCATTTTGCTTTCTATTATAATCTATAATGGTAGAGAAGAACATATTTATGAAATTGACTTACCCTCTCTGAGATTACTCCTTGAATGCTACTGCTAATGGTTGCTTTAAAGAAGTTTCCAAGAAGAAGGGAAACTTATGGGTTGAATTATGTTCTCACAAAAAGATACATTAAAGTCCTAACCTCCTATATCTCAGAATATGACTTTATTTGCTAATAGGTTTGTTACAGAAGAAATACAGTTAAAATGAGTTAATTAGGATGAGCCCTAATCCTGTGTGACTGGGTATCCTTATAAATTGGGAAAATTTGGACGCTGACACTTATAGAGGACAGATGATCTGAAGACACAAGGAAAACGTGCCATATAAACATGGAAGCAGAGGCTGAAGTGATGAATCTGAAAGCTAAGGAACACCAAAGATGCCAGACATCTCCAGAAGCTAGAAAGATAGCTAATGAATGATTCTACTGAGTCTTAGTCTTAAAGGGCCGTGGCCCTGTTGATACCTTGATTTTCTGATACCTTGATTTTGGCCTCTCTCCTCTAGAAGTATGAGACAATAAATTTCTGTTTTTCTAAGCTCCCCAGTTGATGTTGTTTTGCTATGATAGCTCTACCAAATAGAATGTAAAGGAACAAATTCAACTTCTTTAGATCCTTTATCACAGAAGTTATTAACAAAGGAAAGTTTAGGAGATCTACTCCCAGCATGGCAGCAGAAGCCCTGTCAGCCTACTTTTTTCAACTGATTATTCCTACATTCTCTGGGAACATTGTAAAAGCTAACAATTACTTTGTAAATAAATGTTCTCAAAGTACTTTTAAATGATTGATTTGCAAAAAGATTTTCAGGCAGCTATTATAATTTTTTTCATCAGGTATAGAAGAAAGCACACTGAATAAAAAAAGACTTCCCAACTGAGAAATAGGAAGTATAAACAAAATGGAGTTTTAGAACTGAAAAGTTCAGTCACTGAAGGAAGAAAATTATACTATGTGGGTTTAAAGGAAGCCTCAGTATGACAGAAGAAAGTCACTGAACTTGAACACAGATCAGTAGAAATTACTGAATTTGAAAAACAGAGAAAAAAAGATTTTTGAAAAATGAACAAAGCTTCAACTACGGAAGGGGGAAAAAACCTAATATTATCTAATTGGGAGTTTCAGAAAGAGAGGAATAAAAAGATTCAGGCAGAAAAAATGAATAACTGTAGAAAACTTCCCAAATTTAGGGAAAGAGACAGATTTTAACATATTCAAGAAGTTCACCCAATCTCAAATAGGATAAACTCAAGTAAAATATACTTTGACATATTGTGATTGAAAAACTGAAAACCAAACGTAAACTTTTTAAAAAATCGCCTGTGGCTCATCAAGTAGGGTGCCAGCCCCATATACCGAAGGTGACGGGTTCAAACCTGACCTCGGCCAAACTGCAAAACAGAAAAATAGCCGGGCGTTGTGGCAGGCGCCTGTAGTCCCGGCTACTCGGGAGGCTGAGGCAAGAGAATCGCCTAAGCCCAGGAGTTGGAGGTTGCTGTGAGCTGTGTGATGCCACGGTACTCTACCAAGGGCAATGAAGTGAGACTCTGTCTCTACAAAAAAAAATAAATAAATAAATAAAAAATCTTGAAAGCAGTTACAGGAAGAGACACATTCTATCTATATTAAGCAATGATTTGAATGAGTGCAGATACCTCATTAAAAACCATAGGAGACATACGCCCTTAGAACAGTATCTTTAAAGTGCTAACATGAAAGACAACTCAGTGAAGACACCCCACAGAAATGAAAGTGAAATAAACATTCTTCTTAGATGAAAGAAACTAAAAGTTTGTCACTAGCTTCCTGTTCCACCAGCAATGCTAAAGGAAGTTTTTCAGGGTGAAGAAAGATTCCAGATGAAAACTTGGATTTTTAGGAATGAAGGAAAGCCAATAGAGATGGTAAATATTTTTGGAAAAACTATTAATGTGTGTGTAACTTCTAATGTAAAAAGCATGGCATTGCCAGGTTTTTCAGTGTGTGTAGATGTAATATATGAGACATAGAAATGCAAGGCAAACTATAACATTAAGGCTAGAGAAAGGTGGGGTAAAGAGCCAAGTTTTTACATATTATATGATATAAATTCTTAAGTAAGTTGTGAAAGTGTTGGTATGTATATTATAATCTTTTAGAACAACTACTAAACAAATGCAAAAATGCAAAGGGATGGGGCAAAAAAGCCAATAAATTAGTTAAAATTAAATACTGATATTCAAATAAGCCAAAAGAAATCAGGAAATCATGATAGAACAACTAAAGGAAGAAGGTAGAAACAATACAAAAAATGCAATGGTAGAGCTAAGCCAGTTGTATCAATAATTACATTAAATATTAAAGGTCCGAACTAAGAATCAGCAAACTAATGCCAAGAGGCTAAATTTGGCCACAAGCATTTTCCATGTGATAGCAATCCTTGTCTATGGTTGCGTTCAAGCTACAGCTGCAGAATTGAGTGGCCATAACAAAACATGGGGAGGGCCTGGTGGTTTATGCCTGTAATTCCAGCATTCTGTGAGGTTTAGGCAAGAAGTATGCTTAAGACTAAGAGTTCAAGAGTGGTAACAGAATAATGTAGTTCACAAAGCATGGGTCTAAACACACAATTAAAAGGCAAAGGTATATAGTTGGGGAGTGTGTGTAAAAGCAAGATTCAGCTATATACTACCTAAAAGTGAAGCACACAAAATATAAAAAAACAGATTATATGTAGATGCCTATGGAAAGATACAAACAGCGTAAGAAGGCTGGACTTATTTTAGTATCACAAAATAGTATTACCAGGGTAAAGAGTAACATAAAACAAAAAATTGACAGAATGAAAGGGAAAAATAGATAATTGTACAACCTTGGTAGGCAATTTTTATAATGTACTTCTCAGTGGTTGATAAAACTATTAGATAAATAAGTAAAGATATAGAAAAAATGAAAAATACCATGAACTCACTTTGATCTTATTGGTATTTATAGAACACTATATTCCACAACTGTGGAATGCACTTTTTCTTTCAGGTATGCATGGTCACATGTTTAAGAGGATCAAAATCATATGTACGTGTATTATTTGACCAGTCACATTAAATTAGAAATCAATAATAATAAAATATCTTTAAAATTTTTAAATATCTAGACCTTAAATAACATGTTTCTAAATAATTTGTGGGACAAAGAGGAAATCATTTGAGAAATTAGAAAATATTTTTATTGAATGACAATTAAAAAAAGTGGATATAGCTCATGGCAGTGTTTAGAGGGAAACATAACTTTAAATACTAATATTAGAAAAGAGGAAAGATCATGAATGTTAATTATAAAACTTAAGCCACATAAACCTCTTTCTTATGAGTGCTTGCTTCAGTTTATGCTTCCAGACTTTTTGAATTGTTTCAGAATTCCAGAGGATAGTTTGATTTGTTCCCCCCCGCCAATGAATTAAGCCAATATTTATTGAATACTTTGTGTAAGGCAGACATAAGGGAAACAAAGATGAATAATACAAACATGTGAAGAAGGCCATGTCTACATACATCATGATCCAACTGTTGAAATCCATAGATAAAGAGCAAATTTTGAAAATATCATGAAAAAAATCTATGTATGACACATTACGGGAGAACCAAGATTTGATGAACTGCTTAATTCTCATAAGAAATCACGGAGGCCAGAAGAGTATCTTTAAATTATGAAAAATTTAACAAAAGCTATTCAATCCAGATTCTAAATCAAGCAAAAATAACCTTTTGTATATAAAAACTAAAAGAAGCTCTGTTCAGATAAAGAGGATCTATCACCAATAGAAATGTACTACATAACGTGTTTAAAAAATGTTCATGATCAAGGGAAATGACACCAGATGGTTGAGCATCTCTTCAAGTGTTTATTGTCCACTAAATTGGCTCTTTTGTGAATTAATAATTTAGGTTGTTTATGTTAACTTGTGTTTTCTTGATTACTAATAAGGTTGATCTTTTTTTAGGTTGATAATTTTTTTTCTAATGTTTATTGACCAGTAAATTTGCTCCTTTGTGAATTGATAATTCATATCATTTACCCAGTCTTCTAGTTTTCCTTTCTTAGCAATTTGAAAGGGCTTCTTTTATAGTCTTTCTTTTAGAAAGAGCTTTCTATAGAGCTTTCTTTCTATAGAGCTTTCTCTTATGTCATTCAATAAAAATACACACACTTTTTCTGTAATGTAATTAATTTGCCTTTAGACTTTATAGCATCTGGCAGGCTTTTGTGGCTCCCTAACTCAGATGCTCACAATTGATAAAGTACAGCTGATGAAACTATGACTGGATGGGCATGAGTTATTATTAGATGTAACAAGACATCTTTGCCTGCAACATCAGGGAAGACATGAAGAATGGGTCCTTTCAAGGAACAAGTCAAAATCTACTGAAGTATAAAAACTTGAAACAAATAAAATAAACCATAAAGATGATGCACCCCACGCAAACATAAAAAAAAAAAGAAAGAAAGAAAAGAAAAAGGAGTGATTAAGTGATGATGTGAATTGATTCTTGGAATACCTAGACTGAACTCACAGATAGTTTCATAATGGGGAGAGGATAGCAACAGTCAGGAAGTGAGGGAAGAAATGCAGTTGCTGTAAAGAAAGACAGTCCATGGGAAGGAAGACAATTGAAAAGACAAGCAGCAAAGAAACATGCAATGGTATGTTCTCCTTGTACAGAACCTGGTCAAGGAACTGCAGATTCCCAGTGTTACGACCAAATTCCGCCACTGAGAGACCAACAGACACATATGTAAAAACAAAGGAGTGACTTTATTCAAGCATATGCTCGGCCGTTCCTCCAGCAGCACTTGCGCAGAGGACGACCATGAGATGGTTATGAAAGTAGGTTTTATACTCTTTGGCGTGATGCCTTTGGGTTGAAATAAATCACTGGGGTAACCTTCTCTAGGTAAACCCGGGGTTGAGTCGGGGATTGGTCCACGCAGGGACTGAGGTAACTTAGGAGGCTCCTGATTGGTTGGCTCTACCCAGAACTGACCCCGCCTGGAGGCTGTAACACGGGAGGGCGGCCTGCGCCTGGAAGGGCAGGACCCCTCCCCCACAGCCAGCTTCCCCTCCGGGCCTTCCCTGCCATCCTTGAGGTGGCTATGGCGCTCCACCATGGTGGAAGTGCATCCCGTGGTGGCCCATCCCCAGCCGACCCCACCCATTTACCTCTTAATGGTTTCACGGTTTCACGCTCTCTTGAACTCTCTCTTCAAAGTTCTTCTCAACTTTCCCTTAGGGTACTTGTTGACTATTAGTCTCAGTGCTTGTATTTAGACTTAGATGGAGTTTACCACCCGCTTTGGGCTGCATTCCCAAGCAATCTGACTCCGGGAAGACCCAGGGCATGCACTGGGGAGTGGGTCTTTCATAGCCACATTTCCCGTGCCCCACGGGGCAGGGATTCAGTGCTGGGCTCTTTATTCCCCCCTTGAGTTTGAGGGTGGCTGGGTCTAATCACCCGCCCAGCAGTGTGGTACTGGGATTTTAGAACTAAGAGTTGTACCATGTTGACTGTTCTTTGATGAAGGACACTAATTTGTTTAGGATACAGGGGCCAAAAGTTAGGAAGAGGAGAAGAGCTATAGGGCCAATGAGGTCGTAGAAATTAAGGTAGTTAACCATGGGGACCAATTAAACATGGACTGGTACCAGAAAGTCTGCTGTTGTTTTTCTAGTTCCCTCTCTCTCAACCTTCTGCGTAGTTGGGACATGGAGTCGCTTATTACTCCTGAATGGTTGGTATTGAAACAACATTGTTCTCCTAATGCTGCACATAGGCCTCCTTGTTCCATAAGGAGCAGGTTGAGTCCTCTTCTATTTTGTAACATTACTTCTGCTAGTGAGGATAGAGATTCTTCTAATTGGGTGATAGAGTCTTCTATCCCTTTCAGGTCTAAGTCAATAGCTGTCTTGAGTAACTGGTAATTTTTATCCTGTACGGTGAGGGCTGAGGTCCCCAGGCCAGTCACCCTAGCTATTCCTAACCCCACTAGGGAGGAGAGAAGTGCTGCCACGGCCCTATGGCTGCTTCACTTGGGTATTTTCAGGGGGTGAAGAGAAAGCAATTTCCATCTGATCCTCTGAGTAATAAGTTATGGTGGGGAATAGGTGGACCATGACACAGTATCCTAGGTTCTGGTTCAGGACTGTGCCGTGTACACAGGGTGTTAACCCTGTTGTGCAGGCCCACCAGGTGCCAGGTGCTGGGGTATAATAGGTATTGTTCTTAGCTGGTTGAGTGTTGTTGCACATGGAAAGAGGGGAGGCTGTTGATTTGGAGGAAACTAAACAAGTCCCTTGCCCTAAAACTTCCAGGAGGGTTATCCTTGCTCTTTGCCCTCCTTTCTGACAAGAACTTGCATGGGTAGTTTCACTGGGAGTCTCACTGAGAGCTACGGCTTGGTAAAATGGTAGTCGGGAGCCGAGGCATAGCCAACACTCCTGGGTCAGATTGGGACGGGAAACGTTCAGGACTTGGTATGTACCTTGGAGTAATCTCCAGATGTGATTTGCTTCTTCAGGGTGAATAAGTGGACCTGCTCTGCTTTGGTGGAAACTGGAGTTAGAGTGGTTTCTTAATTTAGGGGTTATAGTTTCTGGGTCAGGGGTGTCCCTCTGCAGTCCTGAATTTAGGGATAAACTAGGCCCTACAGGTGTAGTTATGGGAGCTGTAGGGGCTTTTCTAATCTTTGGACAGTGACGAGGAGTCCATTGTTATATCTGGACTGGTATAATTTCAATCCCCATGTTTTTCCTGTCTCCCACCTTCAGGTCTTTTTAACTTGATCCATAAAAGTTAGAGTTAGGGGGTTACATTGAGGGCTATTGCATGGTCCTCCGAGGCCCCCTCCGCTGGTGATACCCCACCCAGGAGTGGTTGACCCAGCACTTTTCTGGACTTGAATGAGATCAGTTTTGACAGGGGTGGCCCAGTTGAACCAGCCACTGGACTCGCATCCCCACGAAGAATAATAAAAGTCCTGGGGCCCTCCAGACTTCCTTACAAGATCCCACCCCCTGTCTGTTCCGGGGCAGACATAAAAATAAGTGTTTCATAGGGCAGCTCTCTGGGATGGATGGGTGCAACCTGGGACCCAAGCTCCCCTGGCCACCTGATCATGTATGTCCCAGGTGCCGGCTGCAGGTTCACACAAGTCAAATTGGAGAGCTGGCCACCAGGTATGGAGGGGGGTGTGCAGGCCCAAGGTCTGGTTCACAGCGTGGCCTGTGGTAGCACTTAACGATTCTCCAGGTGACGTTGACCAGGGCATGGGGATTCTCTGTGGTGGAAAGAGATAATACAGGCAGCAAAAATAAAGTCATTATTATGAAGCGGCCTTCTCAGGCTTGCATTACCGCAGTTTGAGCTTCAGTGGGTTCTCTGACAGCTGGATCTTCCAAGTGGGCTGATAGTCTTCTTTTTCTGGGTGAGAGCCCGCAGGCTGAACCTGGGTGGGTGTAATGGATCCGCGCGGCAATCCCGTCTACTTGGATGGTGGTGGGGGTGACTAGGATGATGACATATGGCCCTTTCCACCTTAGTTCGAGAGTTTTTCTGCGGTGGCGCTTGACGTACACCCAGTCTCCTGGTCGGTATCTGTGCGGCTCTGGTGGAGGGTCCTTTTCATACACAGCTCGCAGCTGAGGCCACACCTTCTGCTGAACAATATGCAATCACTCTAGGGAGGAACAGCAGTCTGGGTAATTAAAATCTGTTAGCAATTTTGGTTCTATATTAGGCAAGATTGGAGGTGGTCTATCAAATAATATTTCAAAAGGAGACAAACCAAGAGTATAGGGGGAATTCCTTACTCTATAGAGGGTGAAGGGGAGGAGAGTCACCTAGTTACTGCCAGTTTCTAAGATTAATTTAGTTAATGTTTCTTTTACAGTTCTATTCATTCTTTCTACCTGTCCTGAACTCTGGGGTCTATATGCACAATGCAGTTTCCACTTAATATTCAAAACTGAAGCTAAGTTTTGTTGTATTTGGGAGATAAATGCCAAGAGTCATTGTCTGATCCTATCTGAGTGGGAAGTCCATACCTGGGGATAATGTCTTCCAATAATTTTTTGCTTACGATGATGGCAGTTTCAGTTTTCATGGGGTAGGCCTCCACCCATCCTGAGAAAGTATCTATGAAAACTAGAAGGTATTTATACCCATACTTTCCAGGTTTTATTTCAGTAAAATCTACCTCCCAATAAGTCCCAGGCCTAGTCCCTCGTTCTCTTGTGCTGGGTGGTCCTGTACTGGACCTAGCATTTACCAGTTTGCATGTGTTGCGTTTGGAAGTGACAGACTGCGTTTTGGCCTGGAGATTAAATATCTTGAGGGGGCCTCTGCACAACAAATCCTCAATTTTCCGCGGGCCCATGTGAGCACTGCTGTGGATCTGGTAAATCAGGCTTAGGTCAAGTTTGTCAGGGAGAATCAGTCTTTTAGTTGGAGTGTAGTACCATCTGTTTTCCTCGTAGCACAATGGTACTTTGCTGCGTATTTGGGTCAGTCTTCTTTGTTGCGTATTTGGGGTCAGGCAAGGTAGGCACAGGTATGGGGGGTAGTTGTGCCATCAGGATCGGGGTGGCTGGGATGTTGGGTGCACGCTACTTCCCTGGGTATAGCATCCGCATAACAGTTTCCCCTTGTGACTGGGTTCAGAGGTTTCTGGTGCCCTGAAAAATGTATGATAGCCAATCTTTTGGGGGACCAGAGTGCCTGTATTAGGTCTAATACCTCTTGCTTATTCTTGATGGCCTTTCCCTCAGCTGTTAACAGTCCTCTTTCTTTATAAATAGCACCGTGCACATGTGCTGTGGCAAAAGCGTAGTGGCTATCTGTGTATACGTTTAGACGCTTATTCTTCCCCAGCCGGAGGGCTTGGGTGGGGGCTATAAGTTCTGCTTTTGGGGCAGGGGCAAGGGTTCTGCCCAGACCATTTCAGTCTCTGTTGTGACCGCCACCCCTGCATACCTGTTGCCATTTTTGATGAAACTGCTGCTATCCATGTACCAGGTGGCGTCTGCATGAGGTAAGGAGTGATCCTAGAGGTCGTCTCGGATGCAATGGACCTGGCTCAGGATCTCAGTACAGTCATGGAGTGGCTGCGCTAGGTCCGGGTCGGGTAGCAAAATAGCCGGGTTGAGGTAGGCACTGGAGGTAAACTGGATCTTTGGTGGGTTTAACAGCAAGGCCTGGTAGTGGGTCAGCCTGGTGTTGGTCAGTCATCGGTCAGGTGGCTGTTTGAGCACCCCTTCAATGGCATGGAGGGTGGTTATAGTCAAGTCCTGGCCCAGAGTTAGTTTGTGTGCATCCTTGACTAACAAGGCTGTGGCGGCTATACTGCGCAGGCAAGGCGGCCATCCTGTGGCTGCAGGATCCGATTTTTTGATAAGTAAGCCACCGGTCGCTTCCAGGGCCCTAGGGCTTAGGTTAGGACCCCTTTTGCTACTCCCGCCCTGTCGTCCACATACAGATGGAAGGGTTTGGTGATGTGGGGGAGGGCCAGAGCCGGGGCTTGCAGGAGGTCTGCTTTAATAGTCTCGAAAGCTTGAGTCATTGGCTCGGTCCAAACCAGGGGCTCCTGTCCTCGGGTGGCCTCATACAATGGTTTTGCCTTTTCAGCAAACCCTGGGATCCACAGCCAGCAAAACCCTGCTGACCCTAGAATTCTCTGATTTCCCTCTGGTTTTCAGGTTTGGGAATTTTTAAGATGGTTTCTTTTCTAGAGTCTGATGGCCACCTCCAATCCCCCTTGAGTATGTAACCGAGATAGGTCACTTGAGTTTTACAGATCTGAGCCTTCCTAGCCAAGGCTCGATACCCCCACTCCCCAAGGGTCTGAAGGAGGTTTCGGGTGGCTTGATGGCACCCATCCTGACTGTCTGCCACCATTAGGAGGTCATCTACATACTAAAGCAGGCTTATACTAGGGCTATTTCTCCGATACTCACTGAGGTCCTCGTGCAAGGCCTTGTCGAAAATGGTGGGTGAGTTCTTGAAGCCCTGTGGTAACCGGGTCTAAGTGAGTTGTCCTTTAAACCCATCTGTGGAGTCACACCACTCGAATGCAAACATGGGCTGACTTGGCAGCTGCCAGAGGCAGGCAGAAGAAAGCATCTTTTAGGTCTAAAACTGTGTACCATTTTCTAGTAGGAGGTAGAGTGCTGAGCAGGGTATAGAGTTAGGCACTGTTGGGTGGATATCGGCTGCCCACTTATTGACCTCCCTGAGGTCCTAGGCTGACCAATAATCATTGGGGCTCGATTTTTTGACAGGCAGCAAAGGTGTATTCCAGGGCGACTGACAGGGAACCAGTACTCCCAACCGCCTTAGTCTCCTTATGTTGGGTGTAATACCTTCCTGGGCCTCTTGGGGCATAGGATACTGTTTTACCCATATTGGCAGGGTCCCTGCCTTGAGTTCCACCAGCACTGGAGGGCAGCATGAAGCATAACCTATTCCTTCAGTCTCTGCCCAAGCATTTGGGAACTCGGTTAGCCAGTCTTCCAAATCAGAGGACAGTGGGGGTGATCTGCCTGACTTTCATGTAGCCGATACTCATCTGATAGTGAAACTGTTAGCATACAGATGGGCTCCCCGTTGGCCTGAGTGACCTCGACTCCCTGAGGTTGAAAGTGGATATGAGCTCCCATTTTGGTTAACAAGTCTCTTCCCAACAGCGGGTAGGGGCACTCAGGAATGACCATGAGGGTGTGTGACACTCAGTTGGTCCCCAAATCCACTGTCCTTTGAGTAGTCCATGAATATTGACTAGTACCTGTAGCCCCTTGGACCCGTGACTTACAGTTAAATAGGCTTCTGAAAGTTCGTTCGAGGATAGAATGCTGAGCGCCCGTGTCCACCAAGAATTCTATGGGTTTCCCCTCCACTTTTAGAGTTAGCCTGGGTTCGGGGAGGGGTTCCGAACCGCGTCTCCCCTAATCGCTCAGTTCTCCTAGTTCCAGGATTAGGGCAGGGCCCTGTCACGGCCTTCCTGACTGCTCAGGGCACTCATTTTTCCAGTGCCCCTTCTTCTTGCAATAGGCTCACTGGTCCTTTCCAAGGGGGGCTCTCCCTTCCTCCTGGTCCTCTGGCTTACCTTCCACCTGTTGAGCCCTCCTCTGTGTCCTGTTATCTTCTCCGGCCGTGGTGGCTAGAATAACTTTAGCCAGTCCCTGGGTGTGTCTCTTGTTAGCAGCAATCAATGTCCTGGTCTGTCTGTCCTCTGGTGCCTCCCCGTTGTTGTACACCTTTTTGGCTACAACTAGGAGTTCAGAGACTGTTTTATCTCCCAGGCGCTCTAGTCGTTGCAGCTTCCCACGAATGTCGGGTGCTGCTTGGTTAACAAAGGCCATGATTACGGCAGAGCGGTTAATGGGGTCATCTGGGTCCATGGGGGAGTAAGTCCGGTATGCCTTTAAGAGTTGTTCCAGGAATGCTCCTGGTGCTTCTTCCTTACCTTGCTTAATCTGACTAACTTTAGCCAAATTTGTGGGCTTCCGGGCCGCTGCCTAGAGTCCCCCATGAAAACCTGGCAGTAAACTTTGATCCTCTCCTTACCTTTGAGGGTGTTATAATTCCAATTGGGACGTGACGAGGGGAATCCCTCAGCAACATGCGCAGGGTTCAAGGTAGGGTTCCCATCTTCCCCGGGGACTAGCTTCCGAGCCTCCGCCAGGATCCTCTCCCTTTCTTCGGTGGTAAAGAGGATCTGGAGGAGTTGGCTACAATCGTCCCAGGTAGGTTGATGTGTGAATAGGATGGAATCTAACAAATTGATTAAACCACTAGGCTTCTCTGAAAATGGTGGTGTTTGCATTTTCCAATTATAAAGGTCGCTCTTTGAGAACAGCCAATAGACAACATTTTGGCATCCTTGTGCATCAGCAGGCCCTGTAGCTTGAAGAGGAAGGACTGTCGGGGGCCAGCCCATTGGGCCCTTTCTCTTTGAGTTCTTCCCCTTCTGCTAGGGCCCTCCCCTTCCCCTGCAGCTCCTACTGCCTTGGCCTCTCAACCTCCCATGGCTTGGTATGGTGGAGGGTTTAACAGAAGTGTCTCCTCCTGAGGCTCAGAGGTGGGTGGGAGAACTGGATAAAGTGGGGCTGAAGGCTTGGTTGGGTGCTTCCCTGGTTTCTCCTTCAGAGTGAGGACTGTGGGGCTTGGAGGGAGGAAGGGCTTCAGTCAAGGGAGGGGGGAGCTGTTCCACCACAACCTGCCAGGTGGTGATATAAGCCACCTGGTCAGGGTGGCCTGGCTTCAGGTAAACTATGTCCTTCATTTGGTATATAGTGGGGAGATCAAAAGTTCCTTCCTCTGGCCACCCAATGCCGAAGGTGGGCCACTTGTTGTGGCAGAAAATGACAAGTTTGCCTCTTTTTATTACTAGGCCTAAATCACTGGCCTGGGTCTGGACTTCTCAGAAATGGGTGAGAAAGAGGGTTAAGGGGGTGGTCTGTGTTTGGCCCATGTCTAGTCAAGGGAACAGAGCAGAGAGGTATTAAAGGAGATTTTAAGGGAGAGTGGAGGAATTAGACCTAGCTGTGAAAAAATTTTTAAATGGGGTTAAAAATGCAAACAAAACTGCCAAAAGGTAATACGAGCAGGCTAAAGCCACACATCCCCTGATTGACCAATCCAAAGGGGCAGTGCTACCAAGCCCAACACAGATAACAAGGACAAAGAGCATAATGAGTGACAAGCCAAGAATACTCCAAGAGGATGAGGGTCCAAAATACATAGTAGGAAGAAGGTTAAAAACACAGTTTCTTCAGGGGAGATGTCTCCCAAGGTCCCCTGAAGATAGAGGTCTGCCACCCACTTGGACACACTACCTGGGTCGAGTGTTGGGGAGTGGGACCAATCCTCCAACAGTACAAAGAGCTGAAAATAATCAGTATAGGGACACATGAACGCTTAATTCCATCCAGGACAACACAAACGCTAATTAATCACTCAAACGTCTTTAACCAAACAACCAAACGGAGTCGGCCTTCCCAACTCTGTGAAACCAGGCTTGATGAATTCGAAATCCACCCAAGCAGTCCTGAAACCAGGTGAACCAGAGACGTCGCGACTCACAGTGGGAACCCTTCTGTGGCGCGTCGCCCAGGCCCCGACAAAACAGTTACCAGACACTAAACATCCATTCACCCAAGACTCAGAATTCACAGGCCGGTTCCTGGAGCACTCCCGGTGCCGTGATGTCACAGGAGAGGGGATCTCGGTGGAACCTCCAAATGTTACGACTGAATTCCACCACTGAGAGACCACCAGACACACATGTAAAAACAAAGGAGTGACTTTATTCAAGCGTATGCTCGGCCTACCTCCAGCAGCACTTGCGCAGAGGATGACCAGAGGGTGGATCAGAAAGTAGGTTTTATGGTCTTTTGGCATGATGCATTTTGGGTTGAAATAAATCACAGGGGTAACCTTCTTGAGGTAAACCGGAGGTTGAGTCAGGGATTGGTCCACGCAGGGATTGAGGTAACTTAGGAGGTTCCTAATTGGTTGGCTCTACCTGGAGCTGACCCGCCTGGGGGCTATAACATTCTGGAGGGCGGCTCGCCCTACGAAGGAGGGGGAGTGGCGGGGGCCCATAGTCACCTTCCCTGGGCCTTCCCAGCCATCCCGATCGGTCTGCAGCACTCCACCATGGTGGAAATGCGTCTTGCAGCAGCCAGTCCGCGGACCCCACCCGTTTGCCTCTTAGTGGTTTCATGCCCTCTTGAACTCTTCTCTTCAAAGTTCTTTTCAACTTTCCCTTACGGTACTTGTTGACTGTCGGTCTTGTGCTGGTCTTTAGCCTTAAATGGAGTTTACTACCCACTTTGGGCTGCATTCCCAAGCAACAGGACTCTGGAAAGAGCCAGCCCAGCACTCTGGGGAGTGGGTCTTCCATATGCCACATTTCCTGCGCCCCACTAGGGGCGGGGATTCGGTGCTGGGCTTTTCACCCGCAGCCCTTGAAACTCAAGACATGGGCACTAGAATTTATTACCTATGTGAGTCTACAGGGTACAAAATAACCAAGTGTAAGGCTAAAGTAGACATAGGTCTCAGTGAATTTCCTTTTATATGTTTTGTTTATAGAAAAAGGAACACTTATCTAGATCTTGTCCTGATACTCCCAAAGGAATCTATGCTGTCAATGAATCCAAACTTTTTTGGAACATTTAAAGAAAGATATCTTTGACAGTCAGAACAGATCTAATGTACACAGTTGTTCTCTGGGGACAGGGAATGAGTGAATACTGTGAAGAAATATTGGATGCACTTATACCACAAAAACATAAAACAGATACCTAAAATTGTCGATTTTTAATAATGACTAGTATTATTTTAGTTACAACCTCATTGCTACTTTCTAAACTGAGACAATTTCACAACTTACCCTCAGAGCCAAGTCTATATTGTAGATATTGGTATGATCTGGCTGTGATCAAAAACACGTTTCTCAATTCTACTCATCAAAGAGTACTGCTGCCTCTGTGTGAGAAAAATCATCTAAGAAAAGAATAAGGTGATTTAATTGAGTTATCTAAAACATATTTTTAACACACTAAGATAGACTAAGACATAACTAAGTGGTTTTATACTTGGTTCTAATCAATAGTCATCTTTTTTAAAAGCAAAAAATACACATAAATGTTAAAAAAAACCCTGAACAAAGGGTACTGCTTTGTATTTGGAAAGGAATTTTTGGTTATATTGTTTTCTTGAGTAAAAGTAACAATTTATTATTATAATAGAAATTTATTTATAAGTTGACATAAAATCTGTGTTTTTAAAATATTGAATGGAAATGCATTTGCTTTTTTTAAAAAACTAAAATAACTGACATCTTTTGCCAAAAATGTTTAATCTTTCATGGTCAAATATATCTATATTTCTCTTTTTATTTTCCAAGTATCATCTTTTCTTAATAAAAAGAGCATCATGAACCTTCCAAAACTATATAGATACACATGTACATATACCCATAGGATTTTGTAATTTCTAACTTTTATTTATTCTTTTAAAATTAATGACTCCAAATAAACCTCTTCCTTGTGAATGCTTGTTCATTAATTCATCTGTTCTTGCTTTTACTTTTTGTTTTTAAAATATATATGTTGTAAGGAATAGGTGCAGATCAGTATTTCATGTCCTTTTTTATTCCATTGACTACTTTGAGAATGTGATAAAAGCTATGAGCCTTTTTCTCATAACAATGTATAGGCCTAATAAGTTTTGTATATACTTTAAGAATATGTAAATGTACATATGTATGTGACTACATATATATATAGATATGTATCTATCCATCCTTTTATGTACATATATGTAGATACATCTCACTTACTGACTAAAAACCAAATATGTAATGGCTTTTGAATATAGCCAGTATGTAAGTTTTTTATTATATTTTATTAGAATAATTCCCAATCAAATTTACCTTTGTTGTATCCGATAGGATGACTTTAGAAGTATGACCCTAGTACATTATTAAGTATGTTTCTTTGTTACTCACATATAGATACCTCATGTACTTTATATTCTTATAAAATAGCACAAGCTCTGTATGTGAAGTAGGCCCAGAGCAAATTTGTTGTCATATCAGACATTATTTATGTTAGTCCTCATTGTTATTCAAGGTTTTTAGTCAGCATATATATATATACAAGTGAGATGTATCTACATATATGTACATATATAGATGAAGAGATACATATCTATATATATGTAGTCATATACATATGTAGATAATAATACAAGGATATATATATAGGATATACATATCGATACACATATATACAAGTATATGTACATATCCACACACATATATCTGTGTATTTATATCTACATATATATGTAATTACATTTATATGTAAATATATATCTATCCATCTTTATATGTACATATATGTAGATAAATATATGCATATATATCCTTGCATTTTTGTGCCATCAAGTGATATTCATCACTCCCTACCTTAATGTTAACTATTTTATTAAAGTTACCTAATTCTCTTTGATGTTTTCTTATGCCAATCTCACAAACCCTTAAAATTGTGTTCATTCAGAAATTAAATGACCCTGTAGAATTCTTTCTTTAACATAATAAAACTTTAATTTTCCCTTGGTCAATAATTTGATATAATGTCTTCTTATATGCATTTTCAAGAACAGAAAACTATCTTTGCATTTTTGGGTTTTAAGTGTGTGGAATTAGAGAAAGAACAGATTTTTTCTTCTATTACTGTTCATTTATTCATAGTATTTTATTGCTGTTAGTTATGTATTCACCAAGGCAATGGAATTTGGCATTTCTCTATAAGAACAAAACATTTAAATTCAAACAAAACTGGGTTTGTATCCTTCTTCCACTCACTCATTTTTAATTTCTCTGAGCCTCCTGATTTTTATCTTTTAAAACAAAATTAAACTAGTATAATGTTTTATATAGAAATTTGGGTATTTTTTTAAAAGAAAACTCTTTTGAAGCAGTTTTAATAATTAGCAACAACCTATATGACAAATGAAGTAGTTTTTCTGAATTTGTATTCACTTAGAGCTCTCTTCATTGTTTAATACAAATCACTAAATTGCTTGGTGAAATTTGGTTTTGCCTTGGTTTCCACTAACATTGTATATCCATGTTTTTCTTCTTCCTCTCTATCTTTATGATTCTATTCTGTCTGACTCTATTATCCCTTAATACCCTTAGCCCTTCCTCTTTAACTGCATAGGACTCTTCTTTGGCCCTATATCCTGTCTTGGTCATCTCTACACTTACCCTTTGCTCATTCCGCACTCCTTAATAGAATGACTTTGTATGCCCCTATCAGGGGTCCTCAAACTTTTTAAACAGGGGGCCAATTCACTGTCCCTCAGGCTGTTGGAGGGCCGGACTATAGTTTAAAAAAAAAAAAACAAAACTATGAACAAATTCCTATGCACACTGCACATATCTTTATTTTGAAGTAAAAAACAAAACGGGAACACATACAATTCACACCACTGCATGTGGCCGCGGTCCGAAGGGGACCCCTCCCTCTCCTTCAGGAAAAATATCTCCTTAAGGCTCTTCTCAACCTCTCCAGTCCAAGTAAGTCCTTTTTCTGAATGGCTATAGATAAAAAGAGAAAATATATGCGAAAAAATTTTTTAAATGAAGTGCTATATTTTTTCTATTCAGTTAGCATTTAATACTCAATATATTATCAATATTGAGTCACCTTCATATAAAACTGTTGTAAAGCTGCCTAATGTGGTAGTCATTTTTTAGAGAATTTTTTTAAAAGTTTAATTAAGGTACACTCAATATACAGTAAACTGCGTGTTTAAATTATCCAATTTGGTATGATACATACACACATTAAACTATCCCCACAATCAGGAAAATCAATAAATCCAACATCTTCAGTTTCTTTATGCAGCTCTGGAATTCTCTTTCCCATTCTTACTCTAGCACAGGGAACCACTGATTCTGTCATTATAGATTAGTTTTTGTTTTCTAGGATTCTGTATAATGAAATCAGTTTTATTCTTGTTCAGCCTAGTATTCTGCATAATTATTTTAAGATTACTTCATGTCATTGGCTTGCATTAATAATTTATTTCTTTTTATTGCTAAATAGAGTTCTGTCAAATGGATATACTTCAAGTTGTTTACTACCTGTTAATGAACATTTGTGATTTTTTCCGCCAGTTTTTGGCTGTTAGACATAATGTTGGTATGAATATTTACGTACACATCTTTGTATGAAAATAGGCTTTCATTTGTGGGGTAAATTACATAGAAGTGGAATGACTGGACCATGTATGGTAGGTATATAATTTTTTCAAAAACAAACCATTTTTATTCAAAATTTTATGTTCCCACTTGTAGAAAATGGGAGTTTTAATTGCTTTCTATCTTCACTGATAATTGGTATGGTCAGGCTTCTTAATTTTAGACATTCTAATAGATGGAATGTGACATTTCATCGTAGCTTTAATTAACATAGTATTTCAATATGACTTAAAGGATAATAGTTGAATATCAAATTATTTTTTCTTTTTAAAAAAACTTCTGAATTTGGAAGTCTCAAAGTTTTCTGTTAGCAACTTTCTTCTTTGAAAATAGGAATATGTTTAAAGTTTATGTCTTTGTTTGCTTGGCATGTTAAACACATACTGTACTTGTTGACATTTATGCATAATTTTTCAATAGTAATAGGAATCAGTAAACAGTAAAGAGAATCAGAAGTAGTGACAAATAGAAGCAACCATTCTCTTAAATAAATAAACTAATGCCTTTAGAAGTATTGAGAACTTAACTTTTATGCTTTATGCCCTTATTGCAAGAAAATTATTTCTATTTAGAGATAGACTTATTCATGATCGTAAAGAACCAAAAATTTGAGCTAACATTTTTCTAAGAAGGTTTTTGTAATATCTTTATTCGTTAGATTATTTCTGAACAAAATAGTTATAGCCTGAGATTTGAAACTTTATTACACCAAAAGCAAGAGGGAACTGCACACTCAAGTACTGTTTTATATCAAATAAGGATTGACAACAGTGTTTTCATGCATCTGTTCTGCCCACATAAGAAGCCAGCTTCATCATCTGGATTTGTCCTGGGGCTGAAACTTTGTATAAATATGAGAATTATACTTTAAAAAAATGGCAAGTAGAATATGGTATCCAGCTGTGGATTTGCTTATATATTGTATTTGCATTTATTTCTTAGGCTTGTTTTATACAGTATATGACAATATGTTATAAAAATTCCATGATTAATGCTTATTTATGAAATCTTGTATAAATATCTTAGAACTCACTCGAACAATGTGCAAGTTAAACAGTTTTTTTCCACCAAATATTGGAATGACATATCCATTGGTAAAGTAAGTTGGATATGTTATCTATGGGAAAGTTTCATATGTAACATTTTATCTTTACTATTATATATTATATCATTCCTTTAAAATTTATTTTTCTGGGCAAGAAATCTAGTTTTACATTTATTCTTAGGAAAAATAGATAAGGATGGTAGTAATTTTCTATTCACTAAAAAATTGCATTTACTAAGATGTATTTGATTTCTAATTTTGATCCTGTCTTCTGGTTAAGAGGCATTTGTATTTATTCTATATCTATATATTAAAATAAATCTGTTCAGTAGTAAGTTGTGCTTTTATTACTGTAGGTTTAATTCACAAAATGCCAGATTATAAAATATCAAAAGTTATGAGTATGAGACAAATTTCAAGTATGAATAAATCATGATTGGTGATAGATTTAGCAGATTTTTATTGTTTAGAATCATGTTTTTGCAGTCTGGTTGTTTTATTTATATTTAATATTTAAGTGAATTATTACTAGAAGTTGATAGACTTTTTTTCTGGTTTTTTTATCATTGTTATTAGTTTGTTTTTCCCTTTATACTCAGATCCAGCTCTTCTGTGAGCTAACTGATACCATGAGTAAGGTCTGGAATAAGATTCAGAAGAGAGGGAATCTCATCTCATCTTCAGTCTATCCAGAAACCATGGCAGGTCCTGTCACGACTTCTCCAGTTAGAAGCAGTGTAGGCACAGCTCCTCCAGATACTAGCACATGCAGCCCCTCTGCTGACATTGGAACTACTACTGAGGTAAGGGTTTTTCAAAAATCTTGCTAACAAATAACACAGAGTTTCATATTATGGCTAAGAATGAAGATAATCTTACCACTGTGGAAACTAAGAGATTTAGCAAGCTTGTGAGGAACTGTGGTAGCAGTGAACTGTGCATTAGCGTTACTATTCTTTTTAGGTCCATGTGTTTTTTAATCACTTTCTGAGGGAGTATAGGAAAATACATGCTGTACGAAATGGTAAAAATTAAGACACACACAGAAAAATGCATGTTTCCTCAAAAAAAATACATGTATGGAAACTTAGAAACTGAGTAAAAAAGAAACTCATGTTTCCCTTGTCCCTACCTCTATTCCTCTGTCTCTTCTATGAACCAGAATGTTTATAATCTTTAGATTAATGGTTTTCCATCTTACCAGACCCAAGGCCCTCTCCTACTTCCCCCCTTCATAAAAGCCTTTCTTTTTATTTTTTATGATGCTTCCTTTACTGTCCTGAAATGAAACCGTAAAAGAATATAACCAATAAATGCATGCAATTTCAAAATACATACCATAAAGAAAATATAAAGTATAAATAAAATGCATGATTACATTAGAAGACAGCGTACTCAGGTCATATAATAACTGTGAATATGATGACTATAAATAAAATTGTACAAGTCTATATTAAATACCACAAGTGGTATTGCTGTTGGTGGTGTGATTTTCTGAAATAATGGCAAACTCATGGTAAAGTTTAAAACAAAGCATAGTTCCATCTTTCAGTATAATGGTTGTGTTTTAAGAACTCTTTGCATATATTCACATCCTGCAGAATTGAAAAAATGTGTATTTAGATGTAAGGCGGTCTTCATTTTGTAGGACTATCCTATTCAGCGGAGGGCCTCTTGAATCCCTAACTTATAACCCTTAAATGCCAATAGCAACACACAATCACTGAATTAACTAAAAACATCCTCTTTCATTTCCAAGACATCCATTTAGAAGTGCTGAACTTTCTGCCCTGAGAACTACTTTTCTATAATTGATAGAAGTGGAGGATATGTTTTTGTTTGTGCATAAAGATGCCATTTCCTCTAGAAACAAAGCTATTGGCAAAATATGGAATGTGAAAAGAGTCAAATAAAGGGGATGTCGATGTTCTGTCTTACAAATCGTTAGAAGCAAATGCACTCAGTTAAAAGGGTAAATTTCACCTGCTATGAGGTTTTAAACACTTTGAAGTAGATCTCTTTAACCTCTTATACAAGCAACTTCTCTTATCTGCCTATCTGCCCAATCTGCCTGTTTCAAATCTTAAGAAACATAGGGACCTAAGTGATGGAATTATTCTTTTCTTTTCTTTTGTTTTTCTCCCAATAAGAAAGATGTAAAAAGTCTAGAAATGAATCCTTAATGAAATTAACGAGGCATATCCTTTCTAGAGTAAAAGCAATGAATTTTTTCTTGGAAATTGCCAACAATATTAGTGCACAAAAGTTTCTAAAAATCTCGCAATAAAGAAAGCCACTTAACATTATTAAATGCAGCAGTTTCCAAACTTATTTAATCAAAGACCCCTTTTCACAGTCTATCTTATTAATGCTGTACAGAATACACCTGGTTAAATGCTATGGGAGAGTAATGAAAGCTTGAAGTAATTACTAAATAAATTGAACCAGGCATGGTGACTCATGCCTGCAATCCTAGCACTTTGGGAAGTTGAGGTGGGTAGATCCCTTGAGCTCAGGAGTTCAAGACCACCCTTGAGCAAGTATTTTTCTCTACTAAAAATAG
Source organism: Perodicticus potto (assembly GCA_963574655.1). Lineage (NCBI taxonomy): Eukaryota > Metazoa > Chordata > Mammalia > Primates > Lorisidae > Perodicticus > Perodicticus potto. Next base: position 25,568 of record CAUYRH010145256.1, read on the forward strand.
AAAAATTAGGCAGGCATCATGATGCATACATGTAGTCCCAGCCACTGGGGAGGCTGAGGTCTCAAAAAAACAAAAACACTAGATAAGAATAGTACAAGTGAAATTGATAAATAATGTTAAATCTTAGAGAAATTTAGTGGCAGAAAGGAGAGTGTTCAATTTAACAATTGCTCAGTAAGTATTGTATGTACAGGGATGTTAAGAACATGACATCCTATTTTGGAAGTGTTCGTATGTACAGGCACATTGAAAAAACATTGCAGGTACAGGAAAGACAGGGCATACATGAAGTGGTCACAGCCATTGGTCAGACATTTAGGGGGTATAGTGTGAATGGTGCACTCTAGAATTATGTAGTGTGTATAGCTTACATAAAAGGATATAATAGCTCTGATGGGAGATGTAATAACAATAAATATGCCCTACGGTTACCGAGGAAGGTATTAATCCTTGGATGATCTTAGAATAAATTTGTTAATAATTCATTCTAAAGGATCTGTTGATATTTTGTAGAGGAAGTAACATTTCAGATGGATGTTAGGAAATGAATAAGACGTGGGTAACAATTTTTTTTTAATAGATTTATAATGAAGAGTAAAAGAATAGTGTCTTCATTAGCCAAAGTGAGGAAGTTAAAGGGAGAGACTGCAAAAGGGAGAGATTTTGCTGAATCAGTTAAAAACAAATTCTTCTAAGACTGCAGTTTATTTCAATAATTTGAATAAGTTGGAGAATTTCTCATTGGCGTAGTAAGATAAATAATGAAAATGCTTATGGTAGATTTGTTGGTTTTGTGCTAGCGATGGATTTAACCTGATCTGTATGACAAAAATTTGAAAATGAAAGAATCTTAATGTAAAAGATACATAAATTAATACTTAATACCAGGTAAATTGGCTCATGAAGAATGCAACACAGATTATTGGTTGTGTGGGGGAAAGTAATATGGCAAGATTTTAAAAATGTTCCTTCTTTTATTTATAGTGTGGTCAAGAAAAGAGATACGTAATTACTGTAAGTCCAGTATCACTTAGAAACACACAAAGCTTGTTCTATAAGAAATATCTTAAAATAATTTTGTTTTCCGTAAAGGGATGAAGATTTTTATGAAGGTGATTATGATATGAAGATCAATGTTAAGGCTTTGTCTTACAACTTAGAAGATGTTTGCGTATGGAGTGTTTCACGTTTAATTTCTCTTCTTGCTCTCAAGAAAAAATATATATATGGAAATCAAGATTAACTTTGTGGATCTGAGTTTAAATTTACCTCTTTCAGAATTAGCCAGTAGGCCAGGCACAGAAGCTCACAACAGTAATCCTTGTACTTTGGGAAGCAGTATAGAAGAATCACTTAAGACCAAGAGTTTGAGACTAGCCTGGACAGTATAGTGAGACTGCCTCTCTATAAAAACAAATTAAAAATTTAAAAAATTATCTGAGCATGGTGGCACATGCATGTAGGCCCAGCAGCTCAGGAGGATAAGGTGAGAGGATCACTTGAGCCCAGGAAGTTGAGGCTGCAGTGAGCTATGATGGATCACCCAACTGTACTCCAGCCTGGATGATAGAGTGAGACCCTGTCTTAAAAAATAAAGAAAGAAAGAAAGAATTAGCCAATAAATGATGATATAAAGTCACTGTTTCCCCTAGTATGTATAGATATTTCTTTATCTCTGATTCAGCCTATAGTTGCTATAGTTGTTTAATTCATTTAGAATCAAAATTTGTGCCTGGGCTTTCATTTCTTATTTCCCTTTGTTTACAATGCTGCCAGAACTGTGCTTATTGACTTTTGTAAATTTTTTGCTCTTTTTGTTTTAGATTCTAACTTAGTAGATTATGTTATTATAATCCTTTGAGTTCCCATGTAAAAGCTGTTCTTGTAATTTTGATTAATTTGCTTGCATATTTAAAATGCATTACCTGCTGAGTGGAAATAAAACCTGGCTGTCTCATTGGAAAAGCTACTAAATGAAAGACTGTAGACAACCTATAAAAAGGAGAAAGTATATAAATATATTTTGTTTTATTCCATTCAAAAGACTTTATACTTCATTCAACACAGCATTCCTGGAAAACTCTAGTAGTCTTTTGCTTCTCTTGGTAATCATTGTCCTAGTAATTGTTTTCTTTCTTTATTTATGTTTTATTTTTTTGAGACAGGATCATACTCTTATGCCTGGGCTAGAGTGCTGTGGTGTCATCATAGCTTGCTGCAACTTCAAACTCCTGGCTATCTGAGGCTACAGGCACATGCCACCATATTAGGCTGATTTTAAATATGAGGTCTCCCTTTTTGCACAACTTGATCTCGAACTCCTAGCCTCAGCAATCCTCCCACCAGCTAGTCCTCCAAACTAGCTAAATTCAAAATGCTAGGATTACAAGCATGAGCGACTGTGCCTGGCCCTAATAATCTTTTGATTTTAGGTGAACTTTCTGTTAACAACCCCATCTGTGTAAGCAATAGAACTATCTGGAAAGAGATTTAAATATCCAGTATATATGCTGTGGTTAGTTATAGCACTAGTATTTTCGAAGCTTTTTCATGTTGTTGTATATATGGAAAATGATATTTATATTTATGGTAAGTAGAAAAAGCTCTAAACTCTGAGAGCTCTATTTACCCCAGACCCCACATAAAGACTTTAAGGACCAAGGGAATTCCTGTCTCAGTATACTTGTGACACATTCCATATTTTCTCAGCATAGTAGTTAGTAAGCTCCAAGTTATAGTTCCTCTTTGATAAAGATAGTCTTAATATTTTTATTTTTGCTTCATCACTAGGTACCAATTAATTTAAATACAATTTTTATATTAAAATTGTTTTATAATTATAGTTCTTTCTTCCTTTGTTAAAAATATTAATAATATTGTAACAAATAATTGCTTTGATGATATACCATTAGATTAGTATAACATAATCTTCATGTACCTAGTACTAAGAAGTAAATTAAAAGTCAAATTGAAATAGCATAATTATTTAACCCTAATATTTTTATTTTAAAAACCCTAAGGCTTATGATAATCTGTTAACATCACATGGAACATAAGACTGACAACTTGTAGGTTCAGTTCTGAGTAAATCCCAGTGTTGTACTTGTTTTTGTTTTGTTTTGTTTTTCTGTGTGTTTGTTTTTTGAGACCCAGTGTCACTATGTTACCTTTGGTAGAGTGCAGTTGTGTCACAGCTCACAGCAACCTCCAACTCTTGGGCTTAAGCGATTCTCTTGCCTCAGCCTCCCCAGTAGCTGGGACTATAGGCACAAGCCACAATGCCCGGCTATTTTTTTTGTTGTTGCAGTTGTCATTGTTTAGCAGGCCCAGGCTGAGCTGGAACCTGCCAGCCTTGGTGTATGTGGCTGGCGCCCTACTCACTGAGCTATGGTGCCGAGCCTGTACTTGTTTTTATAAGAGCTGGGAACATAAAATGAAGCCCCACTAAATTGAAAATGTTAAATTACAGCATTGTATGCCAAAATTTGCTTATTCTCAGGGCCGAATGCAAAAATTTTATCAAGAAGATTTGCAGTAACTTTTCATTTTGTAGTATTACTAAACTAAATACTTTACAACCTTTATCTCTTTGAATTCTTAAACCAATATTAGGAGGTGGGTAATTTATATTTATATTTTACAGTGAAGAATTTGTGCCTACAGAGGTTTGCTGATTTGCTCAAGCTCATAAAAGATATTTCTTTATGTAACTCCTCACTTCCTTTCTCCACATGTCTTAACTTTTTCCTTCTTTCTCTCCTTCTTTTTGCTGTTTTGTTAGCTCTTTGGTTTTTACTTTCTTTGTTGTTTACTTAAATCTCTCCCTTTTTCCAATTTACTAATTCTTCCTTTTGCTGTTTCTAATCTACTTGTTTTCAGTCACTGCTTGATACAAACAGGAGATTGGAGAATGAGAAGAGAGAGGTGTTAGTGTTTTTCTTTCTTATTCCTTCCCTGTTTGGATGCATGTATATCTAGTACTGACTGGGTCTTATTAAGAGTATAGGTCCCGCCAGGGAAACCTCTGTGGTTGTGCTTCTCATGGGACTTAGTTAATACTGCTTCCTCCTTTTGCATATTAAGCCCTAAAGATGGTTTTGCCTTCTTATTGTTGCTAGCTTCTAGATGTCTCAAAATCACTAGGTAATTCCTTTTACCCTGCCTGTACCTTTGTGAATAGTAACTTTATTAAAATCCCTTTATTTAAACAATGTTTGTTGAATTCTGTTAACTGTTTAATTCCTGATAGATACACTGACTTTTTTTATACCATCCTGATATATTTATTTATTCTTTTATTTCTTTGCCTTTTAAGAGGCTTAGTTATAGTCTTTTCAGATTTTCTTAACTCCATTTATTTGGGTTGCTAAGTTTTTGTTAGGTACATCTACTGACTCCCACTTAGCATTACACATTTTCTTTTATTTATTTATTTGTTTATTTTTTATTAAATCATATACACATAGATCATGAATACATTTATGCATATGTGGGATACAATTTGTTGATTTTTTTATACAATCTGACTGACGTGCTTACAGCAAACCAATCAACATAGCTTTTGCCTCATTTACTTGATTATTGTGTTAAGACATTTATGTTCTACACTTGACAGATTTGCCTTGTACCCTTGCAATATGCTCCATAGGTGTGATCCCGCTATTTACCCTCCCTCTATTAAACCTCCCCTCTCCCCTCCCTTCCCACTCCATTTCTCT
>CAUYRH010145257.1:0-71299 GCA_963574655.1 Perodicticus potto
TCAAAGATGCAACTCAAGTGTGATCTCACCCTTTATCTCACGAATGTTATGTCGAATAGGCGGATGAAATTATCTCAGATTGTATATGAAGCCCACACACTGAACTAATCTACACAGTTATGATTCAATAAAAAAAAAAAAAAAGAATTCCAGAATTCTTGGGTGGCACCTGTAGCTCAAAGGAGTAGGGCACCGGCTCCATATGCGGGAGGTGGCCTAAAAATTGCAAAAAAAAAATTCTAGTTTAAGTACTTAAATGTTTATTTTTTTCCCCTTAGAACCCTAACTGCCCACATTCCTCATCTATTAAATAATATTCCCTGCATAAATACAGACTAAAATCTACTTTGCCTTTATAATCTTAACATCTCTGCAACTTCGATTTGATCAAACAAATAAATTTGTTTGATTTATTGATGTGAAGAAGAAAGCCAAAGGAAACTCATGTTGGAAAGGGTGAATTTGGAGGGCGGGGGGTTATGACTGAAGTATTCCAAGTGTAAGATAAAAAGAACTCTTAGTGCATTACCTCCAAATCAAAGGTCACAAACAAATCGCTTTCTCCAGCCTGTCCTGACTCTGTCTCCCCCAAGTTTCATCACAGGATGTGAGTCTTCCAAATGTGGAGAGGTAATTGAATGTTAGTGCCTCTCTTCATATTACAGCCAGAGAAAAAGCTTTATAATGGTCTCCTTCATAAACTTGGTTCAAATAATCATTTCGAAGCTTGTCAAGAAAAGACCAAATTGGCTTACAAAAATTCCCCACCAGCATTTGCTTTTTAAAAGTTATTCTAAGACACCATATGACTTAGGTCCTGCAATAAAACCTACTGATTCTAAAACTGAAATTTATAACTAATTAGCAAACATATAATAGAGATATTGATGTTTGTGTTCTCAATTGTGAGTGGCCATTCTTTACCCCTGTGTTTGATCTGCTATTATCCTCTATACTGACCCCGTCTTTCCCAGATGCTGCCTTTGATAATTCAGACCACCTTTGTGCTTAGTCTGTGCCACTAAACTTTTAAAATCTTTAATGCTATCGTTGCTGGGATGCTAACTCTTTCTCTTTATCTCTAAGTCATAGTGGGCTCATCGTGATGTGGCAACAAAATCTGTAAGTACTAGAAGGATTTTTATACATGTGGATTCCAAAGGGAAGCTCAGAAGATCCTCTGGTCTTCTAACTTGTTTTCCATTTAAAAACAGACACACATTTTGTAACTATGAAAAGGCCTGCAATTTAAGGATTATCACTCACAACCTTACTGTATGTATGATAACCCTACCTGAGTGCCCAGCAGACCTGAAAGTTTGGAAAACGTCTTATTTACATCCCCAGAAAAAAATGATGTAGGAAGGTGACTTAGGTGATCACTTGTAAATATCCATGAGATTAATAAACAGAATTACAAATGTGTAAAGGCATCTGGAAGACAGAATCTGATTGGCCACCCTCTATACTTCAGGAAAAGTTTAGTTTGGCCAGATCAAACTAACAGAATGGAGCTTAAGTCTCCAATGTTCACTCTTCAATGGAGAACGAAGATACGGATGTAAAAGATCACATGTGCATAAGAACGAATATTTCTAAATGCTTGTGTAAAATTTTGCAGTGGTTTTCCATTTCACGAAGAATAGTTCTAACCCCCCTTGGTGACCTGGCTTTTGCTCATCTTCTCCGCCTTCATTTCAAGCTTCTCCCCCCATTCCTTGTGCTCTGGTCGCAAAGGTCTGTCAGCAATTCCTAGACTCTGTGAAGTTCTTTCACACTGTAGGCCCTTTACATTTTCTATTCCCTCTTTGAGAAATGTTGATTTCCCCCAGTTTTACTTAAGGCCGATTCCTCCTCATCCTTGGAGTCCTGCTTATAATCTCAGACAGACTGATTGTCTCTGACAATCCTAGTCAAACCTCCACAGTGAATTTTGTTTGTGAACACAACAATCTATTTTTTTTTCCTTCAGAACATGTGCAGCTATAATTATTTCATTTAAATTTTGAATGCCTGCTATGTTAAAACTTTTGTTCTGGATTCTAAGATGCATGTCCTCATGAATCTTACTTTCTGGTGGAAAAAAAATGGAAAATAAGTAAATTCTCTAAGAGGAAAAATGGAGCAGCACAAAGCAATGGACGGTTGGAAGAGGGGTTGACCCCAAGTTTAGGGATTTTCTGAAAAGATATTTATACTTGAGTTTAATGACTTAGAAACAAAGAGAGGAGGTTAGAATTGGTGATGGGAGAGCATCCCAGCCTGTGGATTAAGTGCCTCCATCTTGTGTGTATAAAAGGCGCCAAATGGAGACAGTAAGAAGCAGTCGTGCACATGAGTCTAGAGCGCAGAGGAAATGGGAATGGGAATCTGAGAACCATCTGCGTACATTAAAACTTTGCAAGTGGGGAAAGTCACTTAGAACATCTGTTTGAAGAAGAGAGATAAGGAACAGTAGCTTCAAAGACCCTAAAATGTCTAAAGAATGAGTCAAAGAAAAAGAGACAGACAAGGGTAATGAGCAGTGAGCGAATAAGAAAACCAGGGAGACATCTGGCTTCCCTCTGGAGCGTGGTGGAGGCTGCGAACTACGTTTCTGCTCATCTTTGATCCAGTGGAGTCATTACCATGAGCAAAGCTCACCCTCCCGAACTGAAAAAATTTATGGAAAAGAAGTTATCACTGAAATTAAATGGTGGCCGACACGTCCACGGAATCTTGCAGGGGTTTGATCCCTTTATGAATCTTGTGATAGATGAATGTGTGGAGATGGCAACTAGTGGGCAACAAAACAATATTGGAATGGTGGCAATACGAGGAAATAATATCATCATGTTAGAAGCCTTGGAACGAGTACAAATAATGACTGTTCTGCAGAGAAATCCACGTCCCTTCTCCAATGAGCCTGTTTTACTATGACGTCAAAATCAAGTCTTGTACATGTTCATATTTAACTTTTTGTTAAATAAACTTTTCTAATAGTCTAAAAAAAAAGAGAAAGAAAGAAAACAAAACCAGGGGCATGTATTGTCCAAGAAGCAATGAGAGAAAATGACAAGTGCTTTTGAGCAGATGAATGACTTAAAGGCACAGCTTGATTTGGCAACACGGTAGTAATTAGAGAAGTTCACCAGACCAGATGACTGGGGATAGTGGGATTGAGAGACAAGAAAAATTCAGGAAACAGAGACAGTGAAAATAAGGACTTAGTGGGCAGAATTTTACTACAAAAGGTAGAGAACAAGGCTTCTTTGCTTGTTTTAAGATGGCAGATACGCAACGCTTGTATGCCGACATAACCACGCTAGTAGAACAATAAACCAGGATAATGTCAGAGAGAGGGAGGGTGAGACAGGAAAGGGTGGAAGGGTGGCTCGGTTAGGTGAACAGAGTAGGATTCGTGACCGATGGAGATGTGTGTTCATGAAGAGTAAGGTCAGTCAGCAGGATTGCATTTGTTTCTGTGGCCGGGTTTAGCTGTTTAGAAGCACCAAGAACCATCATGGGCAGAGAGTGTAGGTCCCTGCCAAGCAAGTGTTACAGAGAGAGAAGGAGATGAGCAGGTGGGAGAGACATGATTTCCACAATGGGCCACAACATAATCAGGGAAGAAGAAGGGGAAGCAAGAGGGAGTTATGGATGGGAAAGACGGGGCAGAATTAGCAGGGTGTTGGTGGGATTATTGGAATGAAGAAACAAAACTAAGGACCCCCAAAAGTAAGGTTTATTGTAAATATCCTACATTTGGACATAGTCCCCATGATGTGAGGAACAGCGTTTGGCCTTCTGTCGTATTTTTAGTTCTGAACATAGCTCTTGGAACACAGAAGCCGCTCACTAAGCATTGGACCATGTGAGTGTTTATCAGACACTTACTATGTTTGTAACGTTTAATTGTCGCCTCTGGGGATACCATAGTGAACAAGAGCAATAAGCCGGTAAGGATACAGGATAACAAGTGTCAGGGCAGGAGAAGGTGGCCTTGAGAAAGAAGGAAGGAAACCTCCTCAGAGATTGGGGAGCGGAGGGATGTAACCCCTAATGAGGGATGTGGGGAGTGGGTGGTGGGGAGTCAGACTCTAAGGGGGAAAGACAGTTCTAGGCAGACATTGGCACAGAAGGAAACTCACCCGCCTCTGGTAGCAGGTGAGACTCGTGGGGAGAGTGAGAGTGAAGTTTGTTTTTTGGGGGGGAAAGTCAATAGCGACGGTTTAGTACTTTTTGCATTTGACCACTGACTTCCTCTGCATTTCGACTTTTGCACTTTCCTCCCCAAAACATGAAGGACTGTTGAGCAGCTGAAGATAATTAAGAAGAAGCAGGCGCAGGAGGGCTCTCTGCCTTCTCTGTATTTGCCTAAAACTGAGACTTGGATTTACAAAGCTTTCCCACCCGCCCACCATCATGTCTAAGAAGAGAAGTTCACCCCTGAAGAAGACAGCGTTAGTCCTCATTACCTGGAGGTGATCCCAGGAGAATCCATATCAACAAGAGTTACTGATTAATATTATCTGCCCTTTGTTTTCCTTCCCCCTATGGAGCTGCCTATAGCAACTCAAAATTTTTTCTTTGATCTCATCACTTCTCTGAAAATTTACTTTGTTTTGTTGAAACTCTGTATAAAGTGAATTCAAAGCCACTTCTTGAGGAACTACTAATCTCTGGGTGTCTCCCATGTGTGTATGAAACAAACATGTTGATAAATTCCCTTTTATTTTTTTCGTGTTAGCCTGTCTTTGGTAGCAAGGGTCCATTCCAATTATGAACTTACCAAGCTTATTATTTTTCTGATACAAAATCTTTTTCAAGTTTTTGGCCCATAGGATTCTCGCTAAAAAGAAACTGGCAGTTAATTGCAAAAACTTCCCAGGATAAATGCCAAGGGATTTTCATACCAGTATTTACAGCTTTGCTTTCCTTCTTACGTTGATAAGACTCTTCAGCCTCTTGTTGGGCTCAGCCGTTTGATTTATGCCAATCAAATGCCTTCTCCCTTAGGAATCTTGCAAGAGATTTCATGTGGAAGATGCTTCTCGGAAAGGCACATATAGGAAAGCATTCCTTTTACTCCAAAAAGATGAAAAATATTAATAGATATTTTATGGCTAACAGTGGAAGACAAAGATGAATAATAAACTTAATGAATTGGAATGTTGAAAATACTTCTTCATTTCAGGAATTTCTTTTTTTTTTTTCCCCTAACATTTCTAAGATTTTTTTTTTTACATATACATGTGTTTATTAGGTTTCCACTTTTTGCCTTCATAAAATTAAAAAGGCTCAAAATTTAATAACAATAACAATGTTTGAGATAAGGACTAGAAACTAAACCTTGTAAAGAACGAACGAAGATAAATACATTCAGAAAAGAAATCAGATGATTGCTGCATCGAAATATTAAGCAATAATAATAATAAAAATGTGAAGAAAGTAACATTCACATTGTCAAATAAGAGTATGTCTATTATAGAATGCTTTGACTTAGGTTCAGTATGGAGTCATCAGTTAACTTCTTCTTATTTTTTTTTCCAAACTCTCAGAAAATAGACAACAAATATTTATAAATACAAGTAAAAGATAATTTCAAAAAAAACAGATCCTGCCAAATCTTATAGACAATAGAAAAAGAAGAAATACATCAAAATCATTCAACTTCATCTAGATACACCTGATATTAAAATTGGAGAAAGCATAATATTATAAAGGGGAAATTACAAACATATTTCACGATAAATGAGGATGCAATATCCTAAAGAACATATTAATAAGTTGAATGAAAAATTAATGTTTAAGTAGTATTTTAGTAGTTTCTTAATGAAGAAAATGTGACCAAACATTTCAGGCAACACTAGCTAAGAACATACTATTTTAAATTATGTATTATTTTCCTAAAAACTTTCAAAGGAGGCTTAAGATCCATAAATGCAGTTAACTGAGTTATTTATATGAACACATTTGGGAAAAGCTACTGTAAAACTATCGAGTCATTTCGGCTCCGTTTAACAAAATTAAACGAACATCCTTACCAGTCCACATCATAACTCTTTTGTGATCTTACAAAATTAGCCCCTGGAGCTATTTTAATTTGGTCGATGAATGTATAGGAAGGTTTCCATGGTCCTTTTTTGTCTCTTTATGAAGCAGAAAGCGTACAAATGGTTGGAACACTAGTGTCCAAGACCATTATAAACTTTCAAAAGAATCAGCAGGGTGTTTGGGGGAACAGGGTAGCAGGAAAGACTACAAGGGTAAGATAAAGAAAAAACAACAACCAGAGGTCTAAAAGGGAATTTTCTTCGGGCATTCCATATAATAATAACTGGGATCAGACATCAGACACACAGCCGCAATTAGCACACAATCATTGTCAAATCCGTGCCTAGGCAGATGGTCGCAATGTTTGGGAGAGGAGATAACACCGAATTTTTAACAAGTGACAAAAGGATTAGTGTGGTGCAAACAGAACACCAGGACACTTGGTGGTCAGCCAGGCAGCCCCAGCTCCCTCCTGCCATCACACAGACGGCTTCTGTGCTTGACAAGGCAGTGGGTTCTATCTCTCAGGGGAAGACACAGACCTGAAAGAGAAAAAAATCAGAACGTGAGTGAATGGTTGCTCTTTCCATCCTGCTTGACTAGAAGGCTTAGTGTGGGAGCCCAGCACAAGACCCTGGCTATGGTCAGCAGCGGCGAGCTGGTCAAGAGGGGGACAGCATTCTGAAGCACATGGTTCTGGCTCTGGTTCAAACACCGACCCTGCCAAATCCCAGCTGTGTCACTTCTGAGTAAGTGATTTTACTTGTCTGTACCTCAATTTGACCATCTTTCCATGTGAAAAATAATGGAACCTATGAGTTTCTAGATTCTACCAGCTAGAATCCTGTACAAGCAGAACCCTGATGAAGCGTCCTGGGCAGGGAACATAGTGAAGGGCTGTGCTGAGGAAAGAGGGGGACGTGGGGAGCCTGAGTGGCAGGGGGGATGCTGGGCAAGCATGCGTTCTCCGCTGGTGTTCTCATGAGCTGCTCCTGCAGACCGACCCTAGATTAGTGGAATACAATGACAATCCTATGTTGTCTCAGATTTTTATGGTTCAGGAATTTGGACAGGGTGTAGTGAGGTTTGTCTCTGTTCCACACTGTGAGATGACTTGGCCCAAACCGTTGGTGGTGGCTGGGACAGAACAGCTAGAGACATAAGCTTGGGGCCCTCAAGTCTTCCCCATGTGGAATCTACTGGCATTGAAGTCCCCACGATGTTTATCTGTCATTAATGTGCCTCATTCTTGGTCTGGGGTGTCTGGAGAAGTGGTCAGCCTCTGCTCTGCCTCTCATCAGAGTCTCTCTGTGCCAGCTGAGCTCCTCACAGCATGCCCTTCCTAGAATAATCAGACTTTTTGTTTTGAGACAATCTCACTCTGTTGCCCAGGCTAAAGTGTCGTGGCATAAGCCTAGCTCACAGCAACCTCAAACTCCTGGGCTCAAGCAATCCTCCTGCCTCAGCCTCCTATATATCTAGACCTATAGGCACCCACCAAAACGCCCAAAGATAGTCAGACTTTTAACCATCTGGCTGGCTTTCCCCGAACAAATATTCTTAGCGACAAATGTAAAGGCTTAAAAGTTTCTTATAATCTGACATCAAGGTCATTCAGAGTCACTTTCGCCACATCCTGTTGGTTTAACACGGCTATCCCCGATTCCAAATCGGATGGGGCCACACAAATAGGGGAATAGCAAGGGAAGTGGGGTCACTGGGAAGCCGTCTTGAAATGGAGTTGCCTTGCTGGGTCTACTTCAGATCTAACTGAAAGGGAAATTGGGAGCAGAGAGCCAGCCTTTTGTACCTGCAACTCTCTCCAGCAAGGCAGTTTGGTGAGAAGCACAGTCCTCCTCCAGAGAGGAGGCCATCTGTGAACAGCCGGCACCCCTCATTCAGAGCAGCTAGGGCGCAAAGGCACACCCTGGTAAAGGTGAGAGAACCAGGTCACTGATACTGTCTGCTATGCTAGCTCAGAAAGCTACTGTAAAACTTAAAGAAATATGTTTAAAATAGCTCAGAATGGAGGGTAACAGACACAGGTGAATGAAATACTCTGTGTGAAGTCTCTCTGACTTATCTCTCTCAGCACTGAGTGGTCGTTTGCTCTGGGCCACTGTTTGTCGTCAGAGGACTAAGAAGATAACACCTGTGAATGGATACCTGATGGTACCTGAGCATTCACACCTGTGAGTGGATACCTGATGGTACCTGAGCATTCACATCTGTGAGTGGATACCTGCAGTTACCTGAGTATTCACACCTGCAAATGCATATTTACAGTAGCCTGAGCATTCATACCTGCAAAAGGATACCTGTAGTTACCTCCTGAGCATTCACACCTGCAAATGAATAGCTACAGTAACCTGAGAATACACACCTGCAAATGGGTACCTGAAGTTACCTGAGTATTTATACCTGCAAATGAATAGCTACAGTAGCCTGAAAATACACACCTGCAAATGGGGACCTGAAGTTACCTGAGTATTCACACCTGCAAATGAATAGCTACAGTAGCCTGAAAATACACACCTGCAAATGGGGACGTGAAGTTACCTGAGTATTCACACCTGCAAATGAATAGCTACAGTAGCCTGAAAATACACACCTGCAAATGGGGACCTGAAGTTACCTGAGTATTCACACCTGTAAATGAACAGCTACAGTAGCCTGAGAATACACTCAGGCTGAAGTTACATGAGCATTCACACCTGCAACTGAATACTCAAAAGTTGTCCAAGCACCAAAAGTTTATTCTAGTTATACTTAATTATGCCAATTAAGAAAAGCTATAATTAGAGTCTAATTATAAGATTCCATTTAAATTCTCCTACCTATATGGAACAATTTCCAAGAAGCGTTATGGTATAAAGATTAAGCAAATTCCAGTGATTTTACACTGAATGAGCCACCCTAATTTGCACTTTGGAAATTTGAAGAATATCAATAGTTTTCTTATTTATCCCCAATGAGGAATCAATTGCTTCAGGGGTAGCTCGGTAGTAGGATTTTATCATTCCTATAATGCCCCTATAAGTGAGATATTATTTTCTTTTTCATACAGATACCCAAACTGAAAATTGGACTAAGTCACTTTTTAATATGTGAACAGACATACCTCAACAAATATGACGTGGAGTTGTATTTGAGTTGTGTTTAATTTTCAAATCCTGCTTTCTAATGATATATAATATTCCATAGTAAATCATTTATAAGTGATTATATTAAAAATAATATGAAGGCTTCTTTTTAAGAATCTATGATTTCCCTGGGATAATTTGTGTAGTACTCCTTCAAAGAAACAAAGGCAGATTGTTCAGACCAAGAGAATTGCCAAAGGCTTCCCTGAGTATTCAGAGCAGCACAGTAACGCAAAGAGAAAAGTCATTAGCTCCTTAATGAGACTATTAAAATAAATAATGGCAGTGAAGCTCCTGTGTTCTGACCAATGAATTATGGTGTTATCACAGCCAATACAATTTCAATGTTTTAACATTTTAAAAAGAGACTGAATAATTGTCCTTTTGTATTATATAAATGCTGGTTCTACTAAGCCGGACACATTAGCAACATAAAAAAAAATGACATTTTTAACTCCGCCTTTTTCCCAGAAAGTAGAATTTTAAATTGAGGGGTTAGGGGAAGAAATGTACTTTCTCAAATTAAAAAGTGTACCTTGGTTGTATGCTTTCTAACTTATTAGTTTAATACTGGTATCTCATAAAGCATAAAATCTATTAGTGTAGTATTTTAGCAAATTTAAATCCTATTAGTAAATGGTAAAAAAAAAAAAAAATCATGAAGAGCTATTTAGGGAAGGTCAGTTGTGCATGTAATTTGTTGGAAGAGGTAATAATCTTATAAGGGAGAGTAAATTAACTACCTACCTTAAAGTTAGTATTTACAGGGACAGGTGCAGTGGCTCATGCCTGTAATCCCAGCACTTGGGAGGCCAAGGCGGATGGATTGCCTGAGCTTACAGGTTCAAGACCAGCCTGAGCAAGAGCAAGACCCCATCTCTAAAAAATAGCCAGGTGTTGTGGTGGGCACCTGTGGTCCCAGCTACTTGAGAGGCTGAGGCAAGGGGATCACTTGAGCCCAAGAGTTTGAGATTTCTGTGAGCTAAGATGCCATGGCACTCTACCAAAGGTGACTAAGTGAGACTCTGTCTCAAAAAAAAGAAAAAAAGAATTTTGTCCAAACTACATTACTTGAACATTAATTTTTAATTCAACGTGTTAATATGTTGTTTATGATAATGCATCCTCATTTATAAGTGAAATATGTTTGTAATTTCCCTTTATAATAATATATTTTTTCCAATTTTAATATCGGGTGTATCCAGATGAACTAGAAGGATTTTGGAGTATTTCTTCTTATTGTCTATAAGATTTGGCATGATCTGTTTTTTGAAATTATCTGTTATTTATATTTATAAACATTAGTTCTCTATTTTTTGAGACTTTGGAAAAAAATAAGAAGTTAACTGAACCTCAGAGTCAAAGTGTTCTATGATAGACATACTCTTATTTGACAATGTGAATGTTGCTTATTTTTGCATTATTATTATTATTGCTCAATAAAAAAGATAGTATTTACAGTACTATTAAAATAAAGATTAAGTTATTCTATAAGCATCTATAATTTATGTTAATCATATGCTATGCTACTTTCTTCCCAAATATTTTGTTTGATACCTACCCCGTCAAAGCCTTAGTAATTTATGATCTCACATTAATTGAATGCTTAGTATTTGGCTGGCCCAGTGTTAAACAATCTTTATGCATCAATTTATCTGAAGTTTATAATAAAGATTTGCTATATTTTCATTTCATAAATCATGAGTTTGAGCAAAAAAAAAAAGTCCTGGCACTATTCGATGGGTAAGAACTTCCTCAAATGGTTTCTCAAAATAGAGTAAACTTGTTCTCCCTTCAGTTTATTGTTATAATTGAATACAATGTTCTATGGAAACTTCTTAGCACAGTGTTGGCACACAGGCGGGCACAAGTTGCCACTTGTAATTCTTTCTTGCCTTTGTTTGGGGCTCTTTCTGGCTATTGGATTTCCTCTGTCCCCATACTAGTCCAGAAGTGCCAGAAAGTTACCATATTGTCAGGAGCAATCTTCAGCAATGGAACAATGGGAACAGCTGCAAAAATGCACCAGCTCCCTGTCCTGGCCTTGGGCACCACGTGCTCTATGCTGATTCCCAGAGTTCCCTAGTAGGATTAAACTTTGCTTGCCTGAAATATTAAACCACTTGTAATATATCATTTATTGACTGGTTTTCCTTCCCTCCTTTATTTCCACACTCCATTTTTGACGTTTGCTGGGATCACACGGAAAATAAGGAGCTTGCTCTCAAAACCTTTTCACAGAACCTGTTTTTGGGGAACCCAAATTAAAAATGTACTGCCATTCTTGATACTGGGGAAACAGTGGTAAACCAAGCTAAGCTTATGAATACCCGTTTAGGTAGACACGAACCCCATAAATGTAAATTAAAATATCATGTGAAAAGATTATGGGAAAATAGAAGGTATTATGGAAACTCATAGGAAGGAAAGCCAAGTTATATTTGGGGCTAAGAAGAGCCTTTCCTAGTATATCTCATGTTAATTCTAAAGCTTGCTATAATCATAATCACACTTGCAACTTGCGTCATCGCAACGTGAAAGAATACTACTAATAATTTTATAATCACTGAGTGTAAAAAACACAGGTCAAGCCTCAAAACTCCAAATCTTAATTTTTTTTTAGAAAATCTCATCCTCTTTTGAATTAGCCCATGAAAACCCTGGCGTTAGCACCATGCTAGGGAACAAATCTAGTCTGTGTTTATTTTAACCAACCAATCCTATTATTCTTGACTCATGGAGGCTTGTGACACATGAAAATGAGAGCTCAAGTTGTAGGTACCATTAATATAATGGACACTGTTTATAATAGATCCCTTTGCCAAGGCTAGAGCAGGCATCCCCGTCTGCTGTGTGCTGCTTGGTTAAGGGTCACAGCCACCCCTTATCCATAGAACTTCCATCGGCTATAACAGGAGCCACTTCACCCCATAGAATATTCACACCACCAGGTCTCCCATCCTTTCCCACTTATAGTCGGCAGCCAATGAGTGCACAAGACAGACAAATACAAAAAACGGCTTCTCCCTTTGGGTCTTGGAGAAACTCTCTAGTACAAATTGCTGCTTTAGAACTCTCGGTGGAATGAAGCTAAGGTTGAACTTGCATTTTTGCTTAGCTTAGCCCTCGAATCCATTCTGCTTTCCCTAGTTATTTTGGCCAAATGGATATTTTCAGTCGCTTGCACCTGAATCCCATCTCAGGCTTTTCTTCTGGAATATAAAAATTGCACATCTCTTTTTGAAAATAGCAAAAGACATCTTAGATTTTTGAATGCCTACGATATACTACTCAGTACTGGGGAACTATTATTGGTCTCATGTTTACACAGAAGTAAAAAAAATCATAACCCAAATCCCACATTACATCCACTGACTCATGTGAGATATAAGAAAAACTTTGAAACATTGAATTTGGAAAAATCTATCACATAAAATATATCTCTAAATCTTCTTTTATTATGATACCGAATTCACCTAGGAAAAGAATCAGGGAACAAATAATGTTGCAGCACAGAGGTTAAGAGACAGACTCTGGAGCTTTCAACCTTTGTGACTAAATGCAAGTGAATTAGTTTTTCTACATCTTAGTTCACACACTTGTGGAATAGCAATAATTACAGCATCTCTCTCATAATTATTTTCAAAATTCCTAAGTCTATGTGATTCTGCAGACTGATGAGCTTAGGGAGAAATGTCACACATCTGTTAAAGTTGGGAGGATAAAACATAGATTTTTTTCTTTGTAAATGGGAAAATTAAAAGAATTATATATTTGACAATTGATTATTTCAGTAGCTGTTTTTTAAATTTTGCCATATTTATTTGTTAAAGAAAGTGAGGTAGCTCTGGAATTTACTCTGTATGAGGTTCAGAGAACAGTACTCTGAGATGAAGATCTCAGAAGTGAACCTTCTCTGACCTCTGTCCTCCTGCCTCTTCCCCAAGGCTGGCCACAGAAACCAGAATCTCCAATGATCCTCTTCTCCAAGGCAAATTATATAAGCTGAAACCCCTTTTTCCAAAAGCCAGACATAAAATCTAAAGTTATTCTGTATAAGATGTTGGCGTGGATGTGGAGAAAATGGAACACTTCTACACTGCTGGTAGGAATGCACACTAATACGTTCCTTTTGGAAGGATATTTGGAGAATACTTAGAGATCTAAAAATTGACCTGCCATTTGATCCTATAATTCATTTACTAGGTATATACCCAGAAGACCAAAAATCACATTATAACAAAGACATCTGTACCAGAATGTTCATTGCAGCCCGATTCATAATTGCTAAGTCATGGAAGAAACCTAAGTGCCCATTGACCCACGAATGGATTAATAAATTGTGGTACATGTATACCATGGAATACTATGCAGCCTTAAAGACAGATGGAGACTTTACCTCTTTCATGTTTACATGGATGGAGCTGGAACATATTCTTCTTAGCAAAGTATCTCAAGAATGGAAGAAGAAGTATCCAATGTACTCAGCCCTACTATGAAACTAAGTTATGGCTTTCATATGATGACTATAACCCAATTATAGCACAAGAATATGGGGAAAGGGGCAAGGGAGGGGAGGGGAGGGTGGGGGGAGGATGGGATGGAGGGAGGATAATTGGTGGGACCACACCTACGGTGAATCTTAGAAGGGTACAGGTGAAACTTACTGAATGCAGAATATAAAGGTCTTTACACAATAACCAAGAAAATGCCATGAAAGCTATGTTAACCAGTTTGATGAAAATATTTCAGATTGTATATGGAACCAATACACTGTACCCCATGATTACATTAATGTACACCGCTATGATTTAATAAAAAAAATGAAAATGAAAATAATGAGGATTCAATTTCTTTTTTTTTTTCTTTTTGAGACAGAGTCTCCCTCTATTGCCCAGGCTAGAGTGCCGTGGTGTCAGCCTAGCCAACAGCAATCTCAGCAACTCCTGGGCTCAAACGATCCTCCTGCCTCAGTCTCCCAAGGAGCTGGGACTACAGGCATCTGCCACAATGCCCAGCTAGCTTTTTTTCTATTTTTAGTAGAGACAGGGTCTTGCTCCCACTCAGGCTGGTCTCCAACTCCTGCGCTCAAGCAATCACCTGCCTCAGCTTCCTAGAGTGCTTTGATTAAAGGTATAATGCATCCAGCTTCACTTTCAAACACACATGACCCTTCCACAGAACCAGGTTTGGAATTGTAAGAGACAGATGCCACCACCAGACACGTAATAACTCCTCAGGGAACATGATAAAGCATAATAAGTATCAAGTTTCTGTTGTATTTTACAGAACCATGGCTGAGGCTCCACCCTCCGGGAAGTCACTGAAGGAATCTGTACCCTGAAGAATGAAAAGAGCTAAATATCTTTTCTCTTGACCTGCTCCAAGGTACGCGCCTTTCACAGCTGCACACCAGCATGAAGCACCACAGTCCCTTTAGGAGATCCTTGAAGCTCTCTGACTTCACAATAGCAGCCTGCCACCAGCTACACTTTACTACCATCTTACATTTTTACTGAATTCTGTATTTTGAAAGGAACTGTATCCAGTGACTAAGTGCTAAAGGGATAATACCAAGGTGTTATAATAACCAACTAACACTGTACAGACTGTCTAATATGCACATATACGCAAGTCTTAAAACAAGTGAATGAGGGCAGCGCCTGTGGCTCAGTGGGTAGGGCGCCAGTCCCATATACTGAAGGTGGTGGGTTCGAACCCGGCCCCGGCCAGTTAAAACAGCAGTGGCAACTGCAACAAAAAATAGCTGGGCTTGTGGTGGGTGCCTGTAGTCCCAGCTACTCGTGAGGTTGAGGCAAGAGAATAGCTTAAGCCCAAGAGCTGGAGGTTGCTGTGAGCTATAATGCCACCGCACTCTACTGAGGGCAACAGATTGAGACTCTGTCTCAAAAAAAAAAACAAGTGAATGATACCACAGTTTTATCTAATCCTCCTGGTGAGACAGTCTTGGGGATCCTGCAACACTGCTCTTTAATGCCCCAGATAAATTTCCTATCACAAAAAATCCACATATTCGAAGAACAGTAGAAGACGGGCACTTATAGTGGGAACCCAGGGAAATTCATGTTTAAAGCAAGGATCATTCACATACCATTTTCTGAGTACCTACTACATTCCAGACATGGGCTAGATGCAGGGGTAGTGGACAAAACAGACAAGGTGCTTAATCTCTCTGAGGATAGCCCATTGAGGGCAGGCAGACACTACATTAGGGAACATAGGTAATCCTTACTTTACATGGTAGTGTGGAGTCCTAAAAAGGACCACATAGGCTGAAACCATGCAAACTTAATAATAAATTAGAAAAATAACAGTTGTTCTGTGACCTTTAATAACTTTCATCAGAATATTAAACCCACAGCTAATATCATATTCAGTGTTGAAGACCAAAAGCTTTTCCTCCAAGATCAGGAACAAATACTTTCACCATTGTTATTTAACATAGTACTAGAAGTCCTACCTAGAACAACTATGTAAGGGAAAGAAAAAGGCATCCAAATTGGAAAGGAAGAAATAAAATTATCCTGTTAATAGATGATATCATCTTATATGTCAAAAACCTAAAAAAAAAAATCCACAAAATACTATTAGAATAAAAAAAATCAGCAAGGCTGCAGGATATAAAACCAACACACAGAAATCCGTGGCATTTCTAAACACTAACAACGAACAATCCAACAAAGAAATTTTTAGAAATCTATTTATAATACCATCAAAAAGAATAAAATAGGTAGTAATAAATTTAACCAAGGAGGCCAAAGATTTATATACTGAAAACTACAAAATGGTGCTGAAAGAAATTAAAGATAACACCGATCAATGGAAAGATAGCCCATGTTCATGGATTAGAAAATGTAATATTGGGTCTACCAGGTATTACCCAAAGTCATCTACAGATTCAATTTAATTCCTATCAAAATTCCAACAATGTCTCTTTTGAAAAATAGAAAATTTCATCTTAAAATTCAAATGAAATCTTGAGGAACCCCAAATAGCCAAAATAATCTTAAAAAAAAAAAAAAAAGAACAAAGTTAGAGATCTCACACTTCCTAAATTCAAAATTTACTACCACCCTACAGTAATAAAATGGTGTTGTACCAACATAAAGACAGATATATAGACCAACGAAATAGACTAGAGGGCCCAGAAATAAAGATTTGCATGTATGGTCAAATAATTTTCAACAAAGGTGTCGATGCCATTCAAGGGGGAAAGAACAATCTTTTCAAAAAATGGTGCTTGGAAAACTGGGTATCTGTATGCAAAAGAATGAAGTTGACCCTTAATTTCATACCACATACAAAAATTAACTCAAAATGGATCAAAGACCTAAACCTTAAGAGTGAAGGCACATCTACGGCACACGCAAAAGAAAGGAGATATCGATATACAGAACTATGTCAAAATCAAAATACTTACTACATCTAAGGACACAGTACACACAGTGAAAAGGCAACCCGTGGAATGGAGGGAAATACATGCAAATCAAATGTTAGATAAGGAGTCAATATCTAGAATTTGTAAAGAACTCCTAAAACAATCACTGTGAAAAACAGTATACTGGTTCCTCTAGAAACTTAATAATAGGATTACCATGTAACCCAGCAATTCCACTTCTGGGTCCGACATACCCAAAAGAATTGAAAGCAGGAGCTCAAACAGATTCTTGTACACCCATGTTCATGGAAACAGTATTCACAACAGCCAAGAGGGGGAAGCAATCTATTGATGGGTGAGTGAATAAACAAAATGTGGTATATACATACTGTAGAGTATTATTCAGCCTTAAAAAGGAAAGATGTTGACAAACGCTATAACATGAATGAACTTTAAGGACATTGTGCTAAGGAACTAAGCCAATCACAAAAAGGGATACTGTACAATTCCATTTATATAAGGAATCTACTGTAGTTACATTCATAGTCAGAAAGTAAAGGAATAGCTGCTAGAGCTGGGAGAAATGGGGAATTATTGTTTTAAAGGGTACAGGAGTTCTTAAGGACAAAAAAAGATCTGGAGACAGATGCTGGTGATGGCTGTACTTAGTGCCACTGAACTGTACACCTAGAAGAAGATAAATGGTAAGTGTTCCCTTATCTGTATTTTACCACAGTAGGAAAAAACGTTAACATTTAAAAACTCTCTATCATTTATAAACAGAAAGGGCAGTAAGAAATAGCAAACTCGTATTTATTTAGTAGACTGTAACTTAAAACATTAGAAACACTGAGCATTAAAGGGTTTCCTTTTCTGTAAAAAACTCTCCAGAGTTGTTTGAAGAAAACTTCCTTTTTTCTTTCAGATACCTTGGGAAGCAGAGTCAGCATTGTTGCGTGCTTTGAATTGAGATGCTGCTTACACAGTTTGGATCGGCTTCCAACATTTTAGCCTTAGCTTTCAATGTTTTGAAACATCTTTGAGGGTTCCTTTAATGGGAAGATTTTTTTGCCAGTGTCACCTCCTCCGGGACATCGTTGTCTTTTTCTTTACAACCACTTTCCACTTTTATGTCTATAGACTCATCTCCATTAAGTGCTTGTCCAGAGTCCCTCAAATGGTGACAGTGTCAACTTTCCCAGGTCAGCTGTTCCTTCTATTTATATTTGAGTCAAATTTCACTCTCAGCATTATCACTATTTCTTTTTTGGTGCATTTTTTTCTTTGTTGGTCAACGCTTTCTTTCAACTACACCTTTTTGCACAACGCCACGTGGGTTTATCACTAGGAGACAAGGAGGCCACACAAGGATGTGCTTTGCTGTCTATAAACTGAATGGCAGGGGTGCAGCACTGGATTACAAGCCCGGTCACTGATCATGATGTGTACCTGTTACGTAGCTGAAAGCTGAGCCATGTAATGAGGCAAAGGTATACCAGATAGATCCTCCCAAGCATTTGGCACCTAATCCTGAGTAATGAGAGGTTTCATTAGTTTCCTTGGCTGCTGTAATAAGTTTCCATAAACTTGGTGGGTTAAAACAACAGAAACATATTCTCTCACAGTTATGGAGTCCAAAAGGCAGACACCAATTTCACTGAGCTGAAATCAAGGTGTTGGCAGGACCACGATTCCTCAGAAGGTTTTGGTGACTGCCTGCATTCCAGGGCTTGTGGCAGCCCTTGCTTTAATCTTCAATCTGTTGATATGGTTTTATATCACCTTCTTTTCTAGGTGTGTAAAATTCTTTCTGCCTCCCTCTTGCAAGGATACACATGATTGCATTTAGGGCCCACCCAGATAACCCAGGACAATCACCCCATCTCCAGAGTCTTAACTCAATCACATCTGTGAGGCACCTTTTTTTTGCTTTATAAAGTAACACTTAGAAGTTCTAGGGGTTAGGACATGGATATCTTTTGGAGAACCAATTTTCAGCTTGCCATAGATGGAAGCCATGAAAGCGTTTTCAGCAGATAGGCATGCCATCAGACTCCAGTATTGAAAAGACCACTCTGCTGGAAAAGGGGCAGAGACGATAACAAGGACGTCAGCTGGCCCAGGGCCCCTGTCACAGAGAGGTGAAGGTAGCTTGGACGAGGAGGTAGTGGTGAAGGTGGATGGAAGTAGATGCATTAACAGGCACTTGGGAGAGAAAGCCAGTGACATAAATGGTAAGAGGGAGGAGCCAAGATGGCCTTCTAGGCTGCACAGCCAGGTTTCACTTGGTGCCATCCACTGTGCTTAGAAGCCCTGCAGGAAAACCGAGTGTGCAGAAAGAGAACAGGGGGAAGCAAATGCCCACAGTGCCACTGGATTTGCACGGCAGTGTTCAGCATAACAGGGTTCTTCCGGAGAAACGAGCGTACTCTAGGGCTGGAAGCAGACTGTCCCCTCACAATCTTTTTAACCCGGGTTTGAAAAACCTTTGTTCTGTCATGTGCAGAGTGACAATAATAACAATTCCTTTGGGCTGTTGAGGCAATTGGGATTAAGGATGAAATACACAAGGCACAATGGTGCATTAACAGTGAACCTGACCCACTGGTTCCCCATCTACCATCATTATTTGCGGGTGCAAAGGTCCAGAGGCTGCTGTAGGCTTGTTAAGACTGTACCACTTCTAACTTTTTTCAGGTTCCTCTCTACTTTTGCTTAATTCACAATCATTTATTGATAAATCCTGATGGTCATTACTGATATATTCTGAAAATAATTCTTCAGATTAGTCAGTTTATACTTTTCCTTAATCTGTCATGAATGTGTTTTAAATATCGTCCTAACTCATCAGCATCAGTTCTTTGTCTTAAGTCACACAAATAAAAAGAAATACAATTATCTCCATCCTATGCTAACAGCACACAGAGACAGCATTGGTAAGCAAAAACATATAAGAGAACATCCAAACCACATTTCCAACTAACTAAAAAGACTTTCCAACCCATCTTTCAGCAGGGACTATTTAAAAGTCAATGAAATTGATTGAGATATTTTCATTATTTTCTCATCTTTAAGTTATGAGATGGTCCCTTTATTATTTGTGGCAATGACCTACAAACTGCATGAATACCTTGGGGACTAAAACTCATCTATTCATACAAGCAATCCAAATACTAATTTATTTTAGATAATCACTTAGAAACTTTAGGAGATTTCTCTATTTTTCAATTAGGAGGCATTTCAAAGTGAAGCTAAACATTTAATCTTTCTAACAAAGTTTTAGTAAACTAGTTCTCAGTAAACAACTCTGAACTTCTATGAAAGCATCTACTTTCCTTTAGTTTTTAGAACATAGGTCAAGAATATTCCACTTGGGTTTACTCATTATTCATAAGCTTCCTTCACTGTAATTTTTTAGATATGATAACTCATCAATAAGGTTTTGTTTTACAATTCAACATTCTTCTATTAAGAGAAAAGCTCCCAATTTCATGTCAGTCTCAACTATTCTCTCTCATAAGCCTACCCCAGATCCAACGTGTTGTACTCAGGCTAGAGAAAAACACCAAAGCATTCTTTCCCTTTTTGTTATTTTTACATTGGCAATTTATCCAAAACAAGAATCTCTGAGGATTCTATCATAGCGGGTCCCAACACTTGGCTAAACTACTTAGACAACTATTTCCCCTCCTCTCACCACCCCTGCCCTTTCTCTCGTACTTTTTCTGTGCTATTTCAAGAGGAATAATTTCTAGCTCAATTTGTAATTTTGATCATTCCAAGTAATGAACCATTATCAATACAGAAATAACCAAACAGCATGTGAATCCACATGGCTGACAGCTGAAGCAAATGGCATTCCAGATTTACACAAAACCTTTTCTGAGCAGCTACACTCAGGTGCAAACCTGGCCATAATGTGGAGGGAAGTCAGAAGCCCAGTGACTGCAAGCACTGCAGGCCTACAAAACCAAACCCATTCTAGCCGTGGACAGTTCAAGAGTCATACCAGACAAGTGGACGGCTGATGAGTTCAATGTGTTTCTCTATTTCAGACCTAAGCAAAGAAGAGCATGAGCATGATTTGCAAGATAGAAAGATATCAAGTTCTTTCTTGTTCCAGAGATCAGTTGACAATACATAACTTGAGATTTTGCATTGCGCTGTTCAAAATGAGGGGCAAAAAAGCACTCAGAGCCTTGCCAATGACTCATTCTCCTGGGAGCAATCCTAAAAAAGCCATGCACCATGGATTTTAGTTTAATCCAATTGCTTCTTAATGAATCACTTGAATTTGAACACAAAAAGTCATTTTTTCTTCTTTAACTGTTCTCTTAGAATAGTGCCAAAAATTTTACCTGTGATGGAGATAAAATGATACAAACATATGCAAATCTGTTACCTTTCATAAAGGGGTGTCCCATCTGTGACCCATGGGCCACATACAGATTATCTGAGGACTGTTTTGCTTATCTGTGGTGTCAGATATTGTGAAAAATATGCGTGGACCTTTTTTTGTGCTCATCAGCTTTCATTAATATTTGTGTATTTTTTTTTTTTTGCTGGGGTCGGGTTTGAACCTGCCACCTCCAGTATATGGCGCCAGTGCCCTATTCCTTTGAGCCACAGGCACTGCCCAATGTTTGTGGGGCCCAAGACCTTCTTCTTCCAATATGTGGCAGAAAAGAAAAACGGTTGGATAAAGTAAAATTTAAACAAGAGCTACAGCACAGATGAGGCAAAAAAGTGCAGTCCCAAAGCAAAACACAACTGTTTACCTGGTAAGAAGGCCCAGGTGGGAACAGTAGCAAGTAACACTCCACCGTAGGCACTTGCAGTGAGATGCCACATCCTCAGACTAGTATTTTCTTAGAAAAGCCCCACCCAGAAAGCATTCTGGTGCATGCGAGCATGCGAGAACAGGTTGAGCTAATATGCATTATGGGATATAACTAATGGCATGGTTAAGGGTGGGGCCAGAGAAAACTCCATATGTCTGTGTATCAAGGTGCCCTACAAGAGATTAAATCATGTGGGTTTCTTTCCCTTACTAGTTGCTTCTAAGTACAAGCATAACAGAAAATCAGCACAAGGCATTTTACCTTATTCCCTCACATTTTAAGGGATCCCTTTTAAGGGCCCTTTGGCTATAGAACTTCAAGGCAACTGTGCCCTGATTCCTGGCAATTTGACTCTTTTATTTAATTTAAAAAATTGTCTTTAATTTGCATAATCTGCTTAGCCAAACACTTGCTCACTCCCTGCGAAAGATAAGAACTAGTTTGCATGTGAGATTCAAAGTTAGGAAAAGGACTGACGCAGTGGCTCACACCTGCAATCCCAGCACTTTGGGAGGCCAAGGTTGCAGGATCACTTGAGCCCAGGAGTTTGAAGTTGCGGTGAGCTATGATCCTGCCACTGCACTCCAGCCTGGGCAACAGAGTAAGATCCTGTCTCTTAAGAAAAAAAGTTAGCGAGACTGTCATGAAGACAGGATCAGGGCAGGAAAATATAGTCACCTTTCCCCTTGAGGAAAGAGAGACACAGGTCCCATAAGGTAGGGCCGGGCACAGTCACTCACACCTGTAATCCCAGCACTCTAGGAGGCCGAGGTGGGTGGATTGCCTGAGCTCACAGGTTCAAGACCAGCCTGAGCCGGAGTGAGACCTCGTCTCTAAAAATAGCTGGGTGAGGTAGGGGGGCACCTGTAATCCCTGCTACTGGGGAGGCTGAGATAAGAAAATCACTTCAGCCCAAGAGTTTGAGGTTGCTGTGAACTGTGATGACATGGCATCCACTTTGCCAGGGTGACAAAGTGAGACTCTGTCTCAAAAAAAAAAAAAAAAAGAAAAGAAAAGAAAAGAAGAGACCTCCGTGGTTCTCTATCCACAGGAAGGGACAGAAGAACCAGTGCTGACATCCTTTCCTGGGACTGTCTGGGCCCTGTAAGTAGCGTGTGTGTGACCGGGAAGAGCTGGTGCTTAGAAGCAGTGTGACCCATGGGGCTCAACACTGGGGGACCTTCATCCTGCAAGACAACCTAAGCCTAGGTGCTTCCCAGGCACCTGTGGTCACCAGAGCAATAGAGGCACTTCCTTCCCCACCGTGTCCCTTGAGCTACAGCTGTGCCAGCCTGGGTCGCCTCTCCCTATCTGCAGCCCTACTTTGTCCACAGAAAGACCCCACCACTGTGCTATTCCAAGCAGCTGGGAGATTCAGCTGCAGACACCAAACACGGCCCTGATTCTTCCAGCCCCAAGCCCAGTGCTTCTCAACGCAGACCTGTGGTGCCATTGGGGGGGTGACACGATGACGGTAGTGGAAGGAGACCAAGGATTCAGGGCTCTCTGCAACGTGTGAGATCATCTAGCGCATCACCTCACACTCTACACAACTTCTGAACTTATCTTTGAAGTTCACATGGATGAAAACTGTTTTATGATTATTTAGTTTTAGAATCTATCCCTATTTACATAGAAATACAAAGTAATCATTGCACTGCTTATATATACACTTTATCAAGATCTGTTCACAATTTTGGAAAATCCGGCCACACTGCTTGTGCTATCTGAGTTGTCAACACACCACAGGTAACGTACCTGCATCTGTAGCTACCACATGCCAATATTTACCAGGGAGACTGAAAGTACCTTTCAACATATTTAAAGCTAAGTAAATCACGGGAAGATACAGGAAATACTGGGAACCAATGAATTTCATTAATAAATTCATTTTCTTTTGCCAATATTCTTAAGAATTTGTAGCATACTCAAATTTATATCATGGAATTTTTATATATTAAAATTATTTATTTGGAGTCTGAGTCTTATTCTGCAACCTTATCTCTGATTCAGTCCTCAGGGGTCAGCCACCACCCAATTGCCCTATAAATTTATCTTTCATTCACCTGCTAATCCTAGATAACTATTAAAGGCAATGATCTCTAAAGTTCTTGGTTTATGGAGATATTTAATGATGGGATATATTTTCTAAGACACTTGTCAGCACATGTCTCATGTCCTTACACAGAGAATTAATTATTCTGAAAAGAAGGCATGGTTCATGACAAAAATATCACAATTCTCATTTTCTCTACCTTGACAGTCAGTATTTTTTCCTGGGCAGGTCATCTCTACTTCACTACAGGTAAGTTTAGTCTGTTTCTGCCTTTATTTTAAACACATCCATTTTCTCATTTCTCTCCTTCTATGCAATGCCTTCTTACTTCTCCTAAATCCAAATTTATTCACTGTGCACAGGGGCAAGCATCTGCTATAACTACTCCATTTTATCTATGTAAATATAGGAGTTTTTAAATTAGGAATTTCTCTCTACTCCTTTATAATATGATTGGGATAGTCTACAGACGCGTGGGTAGGTTATTTCATTGATCAATTTCATTTTAGGATCATAAAAAGATAAGTTCAAGATATGTGTTACCAAAACAGGGCATCCGGTCTGACTGTGCCCAGACTCCCTGTAGAGAGCGTCACCTCCCAGCCGCCAGGTTCTTCTAGGGACCAGTTCTTCCTGCAACTCAGGACAGGGCTTTGGAGTCTGGAAGCAACATTCCTGCCTTCTCATTCCAGAAAGGCAGATAACTCATCATGAGATTCTCCTGCCCAGGGGTCTCCCAGAGCCCTGTAAATGACTAGATGCCAGAAGCACAAGCTCTGCCAGTTAAGACCGGCCTCCTCATCACTTGACTGAACGCTGAGCAGAGGGCAGCTCGCTTAGAGAGCTACAGTCCAGAGTTACAACCGCTGGGGCCAGGCGCAGCTGACACCGTGTTTTGTTAGGGGCTCAGCTCTCCCCACGGAGTCCCTGTCAAGCCTCATGTGTGTCCAGCAGCAGCTCTGGGATGTGAAGAACTTTATCAGAAATAAAGTTGCAGAATAAGACTCAGAGTCCCCACTGCCCCTGCTTGGCACAGGGCAGCCTGGGATGTGAAGACAAGGCCAGATGGTGCCCTGGCACCTGCTCAAAAGTGGAGCATCAACTTTGGGGCCTCCCTGGAGCACCTCAAATTGGATTAAGACACGTGCCCGTGATGTCAGTGTGGGAGGATTGTGAGGAACACAGGATTTCGGAGCTCCGAAAGGGAAGCTGCCCCGGGCTGCGCTTGCTGACAGCGGAGACAGGGGAGTCGCCGGACTGCTGTGGCATCTGGGGCCACACAGAACTCCAGCACCCTCAGGAAGCCCAGGGATGACTCATCTCTCCACAGCAGCCCTCTCCTACGGACAGGCAGACGTAACAACAATTTCACTGCCGGATAGAGGGAAGGTGCGACGCTGCAGGAGCACAAGGGGAACTGCACGATCTTTTTGTGGAAATCTGAGCTGTGCCTTCAAGAACAAGACACACCTGGCTGGGAGAGGGGTAGGGGGTTGCAAAATATTTCAGCACATCCAGGGTGGAAGGGACGAGGGGAGCAGGATGACGCAGACAGGGCCAGATCCCAGGACATCGTACAGTCCGGGCACTGGGTTTTATCAGTTCAGAAGACTTAGAGCCATGAAGGGTCTAAAGCTTGAGGTGCCACATTCCCTGAAGGCAAATCTCTCTGGTGGTTTGATCGGGAGCCTCTGGGTGTCTGGGCATGATTTGCAGACTGCTGGGGGATCTTGCCCTGATGGCCTTGACAGGACATTCGCACACTTCATCCTGCTCCCCTTGTCCCTTCCACCCTGGATGTGCTGAAATATTTTGCATCACCCCTACACCCCCAGTCAGGTGTGTCTTCTTGAAGGCGCAGCTCAGACTTCCACAAAAAAGGTCATGCAGTTCCCCTGCGCTCCTCTAACCGCACAAGTCCCAGCTAGAGAGGTGGGATGCACAACGGTCACACACCCAGCCTGGAGCCAGGGGACCCAGTTGCAACCACAGCACTGCCGTCTACTGCTGTGAGACCCTGGGTGGCCTCTCCACATCCTTCAGAGGGGACAGAGTTTGCGGGGGATGAAATAAAGAGCAAAATATAAGCCAAGCTAGAGGTGGGGGTGGTCCGCCCCACCGTAACACCAAAGAGAACAGACGATTCTGTGTTTATTTTCATGTGTATGAGGGGGAAGTCACCCAACCCAGTGATTTCACAGACATTACAGCTCCGGGCAAGACTACATGTTTAAGTCACTCATTTTGGGGTGGGTTTGGGTAAAGATATGAAGCGATGGTTCCTCAAAGGGAAGACCTGCCTCTCGCCTGTGTCCCATCCAGAGACACTCCCATCGTGAGTGCAGATGTTGAAGACAGGGACTTCCCAACTCCCCAGGGGCCCTCTGTGACAAGTGACAGTTCCCCTGTCAGACAGAGTGTGTGTGTATCTGTATACATATTGCCTGGGTTCCGAAATGCTTGAGCAAGAGGGAAGGAATGGAGAAAGCAGCCTTCGTTAGGGACGGGCTCGGATGGCAAACCGCCAACTGTCTTTACACAAGCAGCCCTATCTCAATCTTCAAGTCGATTTCAAGAAGTCCTGACTCGCTCCTCTTACACAACACATTTATGAATCATTTGATATAAAAATGTTATTCAGTCAGTAGTGCAGACACTAGAATGCATTCTCCCCACCGCCAGGGCAGCCCACAAGAAGCCTGTCCAATTCCAAAGCGGACCCATGCTGCAGAACAGGCAGCAGCCTCGTGAATTTAGGGAGTACACAGAGATGCCGCCTAAGACGGAGACCAGCTCCTCCCTACCAGCTCCACCTGCTCCACGGGCTCCAGCTAGTGCTAAGCAGTTTCCAAACAGGAGGAAGGTTCGTCCTTGCAGTCCAGCCAGCTACCCTGTCCATTTCTCCGATGCCCTCTCTTTCCCCCGAGCTCCTTCTCAGCATTACCCTCTCCCAGTCCCTCACCTACTGCAGAGTAAGTAGGAGGGTTACCCTGGCCAAAGAAATCAGGTGTGAAATGGTGTTTTAGGAACTAAACAGCCTGTGTAAAGTTACAGACTCCTGAGACATCATGCTGCGTTTGGGGATCCACCAGGGGTTTCGTGTAACTGGGTAAACACTGGGTGTTTCGTTATTGCTTCTCTTTCCCTTTCTTTCCTTATACTTCCCAAAACTTCATTTCACTCAATGTAGCTTCTCCTCATTAAGTTAGAGAAAGAAGGTAATCTGGCTGAACTAGCCTGTTCATACAACACAGTCAGTTCTCTGTTATCTGTGGTTTTCTCATCCATGGATTCAACCAACCACATTATCAAAGCTATTTCCCCCAAAATGGAAGGCTGTGGCTGTACTGAACATGTGTAGACTTTTTTTCTTGTCATTATCCCCTACACAATACTATATAACAACTAGTTACATAGTATTTACATTGCAGTAGATATTATAAATAATCTAGAGATGATTTAAAGGACACAGGAGAATGTGAACAGGTTACATGCAGACACTATGCCATTTTATACCATGGACTTGATTCTGGTATCTTCGGGAGTTCCTGGAACCAATCCCCTATGGATACGGAGGGATGACTGTCTACATGACTCGGAGCACACAGATTCTTTAAGGATTCACATCTTTAACTTAATGTGTGCGTACAAGTGTACACACATATGCACACTACAGCATGGGTACTTTTTTCTGGTAATTTCCTTTCATCTTTCCCTGTATTCTACAGACAGCTGCATTTTAAAAAGAATCCCAATTAAGCCAAATGAATCTTTAATGAGTATTTAATTGGGAGCTTTCCAGACATGCATAGTTGGGAAAAAGATGAGCCTTTTTACAAACATACCACAGAGTTAAAGAGGATGAAAAAAGTCAAATACGAGTTTCCCATCCCCCGCCAATTCCCTTAAACTATTCCTGGTTTTCATTGCTTCTCCTCTGCTTGCATTTCCGCATCTATGGACTCTCCTGTAGACTCCAGTAGCAAGGCAGAAACACACTTCTGGCTGTGAGCTGCCAGTGTGTCCAGAAAAGACAGCAGCCTGCGAGTCCTTCCTACCCTTCCCCACCAAGGATCTGACACAGTTTGGGGCAGAGAAGAGGCTCAGAGGCCTTCTGGTCCAGCCTCTCCTGTATATGCTTTTGAGTTTTCCTGCAAGGCCAAGGGTTTGTATAAAGGCTCCACAAACTGCTTCTTAAAAGCCTAGAGAAGAAATATTTTAGGTGTTGTAGGCTCTATGGTCGCTGTCACAACTCGTCATTTCTGCAGGTAGAGTGCATGAACAGCCACAGACCACGCAGAACCAAATGAGTGTGGCTGTGTCCCATAAAACCGCATTTACAAAACAGGCACCAACCTGTGGGTGGTAAGAAGAAGCCACCCAGAACAACAGCCTGTAATGGGATGCATGACTGTATGCCATTCTGACCCCCCTCCTCCCACTGCCATGGGCTGTCCCTGGGCGGGTTTTTCACCAGACTTCCGTTTAAACCTCACCACCCCTCTCTTTCTCCTTTTCCTCTTTCCCTACCCCTTCCAACTCCTTCTAGTTCAACCGCCTCTCCCCACCCCATCATAATGCTC
This sequence comes from Perodicticus potto, assembly GCA_963574655.1. Lineage (NCBI taxonomy): Eukaryota > Metazoa > Chordata > Mammalia > Primates > Lorisidae > Perodicticus > Perodicticus potto. The sequence continues at coordinate 28,059 of CAUYRH010145257.1, forward strand.
AGGCATCATTCCCCTATAAAACCGCCCTCCGCACTGGGCTGTATGGTGCTTCTCCCTGCTCCTCCAGGCTCCAGCGCACCGTGGCTACATCTCCCTGCCCCCATCCATCTTCTCCACACTGCGGCACCCAAACATCTAGCACCTGCCCTGTGGACGTCACCCACAGTCTATCCTAGCAAGGTCCTGAGCACCCGAAGTCTGAGTGTGTCTCTCTCTCACACACATGCACGCGTGAACATTTAAGGGTGTGTGTTGGTGGGGGAGTTAAGTCCTACTGGATTAGAGCGCTGAGCAGAGGCCAAGATCAGGAATTTGATGTCAGGTGGGCAGGATCATGGTTTACAAAGGTATGTCCTTGGGCTCAAAGCAGAAAGGCCCTGAAACAGTGCCAATCTGTCCCGACCTCTGGGAAAACATCTCAAAGTACATGATGGTAGCTCACCACCACCAACAGGGAGGCTTGTTACCTCATTATTGCTATATTTCCAATAGAAGTGGCAGCTACGTTTTGAAATCCCAACCAGGAAGTTGTCTTACATCTCAAAAGAAAGCCTTTACTGAGCATGTGCTTCTAATTCCTGAATGTTCAATATCTGAATTATACTATCCAGACTTTCCACCTATCAGTTCAGAATGGCCTTCATGATAATCTGTTTCTAGGAAATAACCATTTCTCATTAGGCAGCTGCTGATGGAACTTACCATCCTAGCAGAAAACGACCTCCTTGCTTTAATAAAAATATTGTTACATTAGCTACAAAGTATGTTTCTACTGTTAAACTATAACAATGAGATCTGGAAAGTTTACTAGCAGGGGAAGGAGGGGACCCTCCCATGGTAAATAATATTCATTGAAAAAGGAGGCAGAGCTGTGAATTCAGTTCTCTCTGTTCTGCAGATAAATGGAACCAGAGGGGCTCCTCGAACATCATGAAGTTACTGCTCAGCCTTTAGCAGGCCATTCAACTTTGGAATAGAAAGAGAAGTTTCCCAATGCATAACAGGATCTTAAATCTTTCAAATGGGATAAGTGAGGCAAACTGTAAAGTGATAGATATAAGTGCTACCTGCATACAGGACATTTTGCTTCATACTCAAACTATGCAGTTAAGAAGAGAGCACAGTAATAGGGGTGAAGGCACCGGGTACAAACACTATACTAGTGTTCACTGAGTGCTTACACTGTGCCAGGGACCGTAGATCATTTCTTTTCATTCTAACAACCACGCCATGATGTGAATACTATTATTACTGCTCCTCTGTTTTATAGGCAAGGAAGCAAATTTTGAGCCACTAAAATCAGCAGCTACAAAACGGGCAAAGTAGAATTGGAACCCAGGTTGCTGGCCTCCAATCCATGACCCTACCTCTAGTCTCAACAGTGGCTCTTTCTATGTCTGGGGGAAGTGGTTTACGCCTATAATCCTAGTATGGAGGGAGGCTGAGGCAAGAGGATCACTTGAGGCCAGGAGTCTGAGACCAGCCTGAGCAAGACACAGACCCCCATCTCTACAAAAAACAGAAAAATTAGCCAGATGTGCTGTACACCTTTAGTCCAAGCGACTTACAAGGGTGGTTTAGGAGGCAGGAGGATGGCTGGAGCCCAGGAGTTTGAGGGTGCAGTGAGCTATGATGATGCCACTGCACTCTAGCCTGAGTGATAAAATAAGACCCTGTCTCAAAAAAAAAAAAAAACAAAAAATCCCCATAACAGCAACAACAACAAAAAACAATACAACCCCAAACCACAGAAGCACATTTGGGAGGTGTAAAGAATGTAATGACTTTCTACATTACGGAGACAGGGAAAGGTGATGGACTAATGCTATCACTGTCCACCTCTGTCTTCCACCTCCCTACCACTTCTAAGAAAGATTTGGAACATTGCTGGAAAATGGGCAGCAGAGCAGATGACAAAATGCAATAGATGTAGTGAGGGAGGCAAAATGGGAAGATGAAGAGAGTCCTTGAGTTAGAACTGCAGTGTTCATGTCTCGTCCCATGCTAGAAACTGAGTCTCACGTCCCTCTCTATGAAACTGTCAGGTAAGACACACCTCAGTCTCTTGTCATTAGAAGAGTGAGAAGATATAAGAGAATGTGTCCAGCACTGTGCTTGGCAGAGAACAGGTACTACAATATTTTCTCCCTCCCTTATCATCAGTTCCCACTTCAAAATATAAGCAGACAGCTCATAGTTACACAGGGTAAATCTTCTCTAGACACCTCCCACACACCCGCAGAGAAATATATTTCAAAGTGCATCTCTCTGCTGCTGCTGAGAACAGAGCAACAATCTACCCTCTATTAACAGTGCATAAAACTGTCTAGGTAAGGCAAAAACGTCATACTTCCAACGTCATACTTCCAACGTAAAGGCAACTACAAGGAAATACTTAAGTATACTAAAGCAGTACAGAAGAAAAAGACCATTAAAGCAAATACTGCAGAAGGTTTCAAAGCAAGAAGTATTGAAACATGTAAGTACTTTGATCAGTAACTAAAGAGTAAACTGGACTCTGTGACGCTCTTATACAACACAAACTGGCAGTCTAAAATAGTCACAGCACAGTAAATGAAACAATCAGATTTGTTTCATGAAATACATTTTCAGAGGGCTAAAAATCTACATAAAGAAATTATATGGGACAAGAAAATCTTTTAAATCCTCCACCAACCACCTTTGGTAAGACTCTGGCTTGAAACCAGACTTACCTGCCTTAAAAATAAAATGTTCTGAGTAAAGCTAAGAAGTTTGCATTTTCAGACCAAAAAGAAAACAAAAAGCAAAATGGCTTTTGTGAAAAGTTCAAAGTTGGAGATGTTTGCTTGCCATGAAGAATATGGAAGCTGGCTGGATAGAGACCACCATACTTTGAGCTCTGGAACTTTTAAACTGTATTCCTCTCTTCTGCCTCCTTTTCTTACAGACTGTGGCTCTCAATCACAACTGCACAATGGGTCACTTCATTCCAACCAAACTATGGGTCTCAGGAGTGTGAAGCACGTTATGGCCCTTAAACGTGTTCAAGAAAGCTGCTAACCAACATTCATGGCTTCTCAACACTGAAAGGGCAGATAACAAACTTGCTTCCTAAAACCAGAAAGCAGATGCTCCACGTCCCCAATGAAATGAAGGTTCCTTCCACACCCACAAGAAAGCTTTTCGGTTTCAGTACTTTCGCTTTCTTTATTTTTAAGACAAGTAGAAAATGAACTGCACACACTTTTTCCCCTTCCATTCTTATATGCTTAGGTATTTTTTAAAATCCCTTCATTTTCCTTTCTTTACAGTACAGAAATTCGTAATAAAGACGCTTGCTTGAAAGGCAACCCATTCTGAGGACTGACTTTTTAGAAGACAAAGAAGTGAGGGGGCAGAGTTGGGCTGAAATGTTTCAATTTCTGTAAGACAAGCGATTACGCACATCTGTCTTGAAACAATAAAAGCGTCTGGAATGCACACCGCTGCAAAGCAACGCCGGGCGCAAGACACCGGCAGATGAAGCTGGAGCGCCCCGTGTCACAAAGGCTGCCGGGGCAGCCCCAGAGCCAGAGTCACCGCCGCGCAAGTCCCAAGCTCGCTGCAGCCTCAAATCGCATCCAGTCCCAAAGCCGGCAGGCTCGGGACGTGGCGACAGGAGGGCCAGTGCTGAGGGAGAAGCCGGCCGGCACTGGGCACACCTTTCTCTGGGAGGGCGAGGCTGGGCAGGAAGAGTGGGGAGACTGCGGGAGCGCGGGCAGGACGCGCGGCAGGTCCCGGGGAGGGAAAGGACAACCAGCTGGGGGTGGGGGCGGAAAGCCGCGAGGTGGCAAAGGCGCAGAAGCGCCGACTGCAGATCAGATCGAGTGAGGCGAGGTGGGGACTGGGAGTTAGTGACCGACAGGAGGGGGAAGGGGACGGGGTCCCGGGGCCAGCCGCAGGTTGGAGCTCGTGAGCCCGACACGAGGCGCGCGCGGCCGGGGCAGGGGAGCGGGGCGCGTCGCTCACCTGTATTGTTTGAAAAGCTGGTCCGACTCCCTAAAGCCATTGTTGAGCAGCATGTTGATGCCGGCCAGGGCCAGCTCCGCGTCCTGCAGGGGCGCCGCCGCCGCCGCCGCGTCCGAGTCTCCGTCGTCCCGCCGCCGCGGCCGCTGCTGCTCGGAACCGGCCATGGGCGCGCGAGGCCCTGCGCTGGGCCGAGGCGAGGTCGGGGAGGCAGCCGCTACCGCGCCGTGCGCGCCCGGAGCCCGGCTCTACCTGCCGGGAGGCGAGCGGAGCGGGCGGCGAGCGAGGGGAGGGAGCGGAGGGAGGAGCCGCGAACGGCCGCAGCGCTGCGGGGGCCGCGGGCGCCGGGCCGCCGCCGCGGGGATTACTCAGCAGCTGCCCGCCCGCTCCCTCGCTCCCGCCGAGATACCCGGCTGGCGCGGGCACCGGAGCGGAATCCGTTTCCGGGTGTCTCCAACCCCGCGGAGCCGGTCCCCCAGCCACTGCCGCCTCCGCTTCCTGCAGCCCCCGCGCGCCGCCCCGGCCCGGCCCCTCCCAGCCCGGGTCCTACACCGCGCCCCTGGCCCGGCCGCCGGCGGGCAGCGCGCCAAGGCCCGGAGTCCGGGCCGCTCCACCCTTCCCCCAACGGGTCGGACCCCGGAGTGGCGAGGCAGCTGGGGAGAGCTGCAGAAGGCAGGGCGCAGAGGGACAGCAAGCGGGTTTGCAAAGGGCATGGGGAACCCCGCCCGGGCTGCAGCGCGCGCACACGGCTGGACAACAGCTGGTGCGGCCGGAGCGCTGCGCTCCAGCCCCGAGCGCCTGAAACCCAGCGCAGCCCCCGCCCGCGACCCCCAACTTCATCCCGACATGGGGGCCGCCCACTAGCACGGAGGCAGCCAATCCTCGAGGAGGTGGACGGCGGGGCGGGGCCTCAGAACACCTGCCGGACCGCTCCGAGAAGCCCGGCGCTAGGATTCTGGAGGGAGAGCGCGGGATCCGGGTGCCGCTCGCCTGGGCCCGCCACCAACATTTGCGCGATGGGGCAGGAGGAGAAATGGAGGCCCATATGTCATAAACCTAAATATTTAAAAGTTATAAATCAAACTGCTAAAGTGTGTTCTGACAACTATACTTCCGTGCCGATGAAACAGAAAAATTCAGTGTAAAGTTGTGGTTTCATATGAGTGAATGTCAGCCGGATGTCCAAGGTGACTGAATTTGGTCGTCGTAGTGAAGATCTCCCTTTTCGGCTGATCGGCTGGTGTGTAGCGCCACAGAACAAACACGTACTTCATAAATCATCATTTTTCATAAATGTATTCTCTAGTAAAAATCACAAATATTAAACATATTGTTACAGTTAAGATTATGTTCTTAAAGTCCAAATTAGACCATCTTTCTTGAGTCATTGTATTTCTTAGAGCGTAGTTATTAATTTCAACTTGAAGAAACTTTGCTGAAGCATTTATAATGAAATCGCTTTTTAAAATGAGATGCTCAGGTTTAGAAATAACCTATCAATTTTAATGTCCTGCACTATAATGGCACCAAAATGATAAATTATTACAGAAAAAATTACAAAATGCTAGTTTGATTTTGTCATATGAATTGCTCTTTTTTATGTTGTGAATTGTGTCATCCCTTATATTATGTAAATGCCTACGGTGTTTCCAGCATTCATATACAGGAATTTTAGAGTAGTCAGTATTGCTGTCTAACCGTCTTGTGCAACTGTTGCAAAACCATGCTGATTCTCCTGACATCTGGAACCCAAGTTGGAAACAAGAAAGTGGATGATTCTCACCCTTGGGAAACTGTACTTCGTACTTTGTAACGCAGGAATCTCAATATTCATGTCCTCTGAGGAGGAGGATTTGACAGGTGGACCATGTTTTATTCGAAGCATCAGCAGTGTCACAGTCCTTCATGGCATCCAGAGGCTGTAATCTTTTGTTTTTAGGACATGGAGCTAAAGAAGCATTCCCTGAGAACTGAATGGCATCAATCACGAGAATGGATGTCCTGGGTTATGTGGCTCATGAAACAGGTTGTGTGTGTGTGTGTGTGTTTAATACATTTACATATAAAAATTTAATAACACGATGTTTAAGATAAGGACTAGAAACAAAAACCACGTAAAGAATGAACGAAGATAAATACATTCAGAAAACAGACGATTACTACATCGAAATATTAAGTAATATTGGTAATAATAATGCCAAGAAAGTAACGTTCACATTGTCAAATAAGACATTATAGAGTGCTTTGACTCTGAGGCTCATTTACGTGTGTGTACGTCTAAAGCCAGGCTTAGGGACTGCAGTGCCCATTGAGGCCCACATGAGGCCCTTGCAGGGGAGAGGTCCCCGGCCACATACTGCGTGCCCAGCACTCACAGACTGTCTGGATTTTGGATCAGTGGAACCATTCACTGTCAAATCCCCGAAACAATGTAGTCAATAAGGGAGGGAAGCCAAGGGCACAACACTAACGTGGGGTACAGCCTGCCCTTCTCCCCCTGGGGAAGACAGCCAAGCATGGCCCTCCGTGTCCTTATTGCAGTGGAGAGGAGGAAACAAACAAAAAAAAACAAAAACAGAAGAAGAAGAAGAATTTCAAGGAATTGATGACACTGTGGGCATGGTTAATAAGTTGTACTTGGGGCCGTGCAGCTGAGGATGGGGGAAGGGAGAGCAAAGTGAAAGCAATCTTTGTGGGGCTAGTTCCCTCTCAAGAATCCCACACAGTTGGTTCTGCGGACTTAAGAAAATTGAACTGGTTTTGTTTGTATCATGTCAGCAGATGTATACTGGCTTTGTGGCATTTTAAAAAATTCTGGTATATTCCACAAAGAAATATCAAATTTGATGTCTGTAGTTACTCTAAATAATAGCAACAACAACCATTTCTTTAACAATAACTTTTTTCATGATTTTTAAATTTCCAAATGCCAAGAACTGTGCTAAACACTTAATATATATTTTTAAATTTCAGATTAATATGAGGGTGCAAACAATTAGCTTACAGTGTTTGCGTTTTTTAGGTAAGATCCCCATTGCAGTGGTGTCCCTCCCCCTGTAGGTGTGACAAATACATTTACATTGTGCCATTAGGTAGGGGAGCAAACCAATCACTGTCCACTTCCTCCTGCCCCTCCCTATTCTCCCCTCCTCCCAACTCAAATTAAACTGAGCTTTGAAGGCTTGTCAACCAGTTTGATGTAAGCATTCCAAATTGTATATAAAATCAGCACATTGCACCCCATAAATGCAGTAATGCACAAAGTCGTGATCTAATAAAAAATAAATTAAAAAAAAGAAAAGCCAAAAAAAATTTAAAAATTGAGTTTTTCTCTTGTATGGCCATGTATCAGTTCATCTACTGGCTTCATATTAGTATTGAATACATTGGATGCTTGCTTTTCCATTCTTGTGATACTTTAATGAATGTATCAAACTCCAAGTTCTCAAAAATGTTCTCAAACTCCAAGAAAATGTTCCCCAGTCCAGGTTAATACAAAAGTTATAAAGTCTCCATATTTTTATGGCTGAATAAGATTCCATAGTATACATATACCACTGTTAATTAATCCATTCATGGGTTGATGGGCACTTGGGTTGATTCCACATCTTGGTGATTATACAATGAGCTATGATAAACAAGCTAGTGTAAAGGTCTTTTTTTTCTTCTGGGTAGATACCTAGTAATGAGATTTTGGAGTCAAATGGAAGGTCTATTTTGAGTTCTTTGAGGATTCCCCATACCTCTTTCCAAAGAGGCTGTATTAGTTTGTAGTCCCACCAGCAGTGTACAAATGTTCCCTTCTGTCCACATCCACACTGGCATCTGTAGCTTTGGGACTCTGTGATGTGGACTATTCTAGATGGAATTAAGTGATATCTCAGGGTGGTTTTGATTTGATGATTTTCTCTGATGATTAGCGAGGATGAGGGTTTTTTCATACATTTGTGGCCATTAGTCTGTCTTCTTCAGAGAAAGTTCTGTTCATGTCTCTTGACCCGTGAGAGATGGGATTGTTTACTCTTTTTTTGTTGATGAATTTGAGTTCTCTGTAGATATACTTTTGTTTCAAAAAATTTAGGAGACACTGGTACTTTGTTTTCTGGTACATGGATAAATTGTATTATGCTGAAATCAGGGCTTTCAGTGTCCCCATCCCCAGAATAGTACCTGATAGACAGATACATTTAACTGTTGAGCAAGTGAACCAAGGACAAGTACAACTGTGCCATAACAGGCAGGTGTGACGTGGAGAGGGATAACTCCACCATGTAATATATATCTGATGTGCACAAAATGTGATTTAATCAGATACCATACAATTAGATTAGCATCATCATGATGAATGGATGTTTACAAATATTTGCCCTGTGGTGCGTGATACAAAAAGGGTTCAAAATGAGTCCCAAAAAGTGAAGGAAGAAAACACATGATCCGGTAATACTTGTAGAATCTGCAGTTGACAATGACACCTGCCCAGAATTCACCTTGCAGTGGGGGAATTAAGGTTGTATTTTCTTGACTAGATGATGGTAGCAGATTGTAATGGTGGATAATGATGGGCATTTAAGAGATCATAGTATGTATTACCCACAAAAGGAGGGAAAATCCGCAGGACACCCCACAGCTGACATTGTGAGATTCTTAGCACCTTCCTGCAAAACTAATAAAGTGTTCAAAAGCGCACTTGGCTTCAGCCAAATAGGATTTATTCAGGTGTTTCCTTTGGAAGTTGAGAGAGGGAAAAGAAAAGAAAAAGGAAGAGAAAAATAAAAGCTAACAAAAGGAGGGAAGAACCAATTTCCTTCCTAAACACTCTGTGGGTATTGCCAGTATTTTGAGGCTTTTCATGTGATTTCATCATGAAAACGAAAGTCCAAAAGTAAAAAAATTTTAGGCCTGTATTTCCCTTTACAAGGCTTTTTTTGTTGAGTTAAGATGTCTGGATTGCAAGTAACAGGAAAACCTGACCCATGCTGGCTCAGAAAAGCAAATTTATTGATTTGTGTAGGTTTCCCCAAATGAGGCTGTATCCACAACTCCAACTCTGTGACTGGGACCCATTTCTCTTCTTTGCCTTTTAGTTTTGCCACCTTTATGCTAAGTGGCTTTATTCTCAATTAATCCTCCTATCTTGGTCTCAAAATGGCTTTTGTGGACTCCTAGAGCTACATGCTTGTTGGTCATATCCTGTAGGGAAGTGTCACTTCTCTAATAGCTTAATGGAAATTCCCTACTTGAGTCTTATTGGCTTTGATTGGCCTGTTTGCAGTCAGATGCCCATTCTTGAACCAATCAATGTGGCCAAGAGAAGCAAAGCATTCTGATTGGATGAAGCCAGTTGGGGCCTGCTCTGGGACCTGGAGGGGTGAAACCAATTTCACCCAAACTGCCTGGCTGGCAAATTCTACATTTATTAGGAAGAGAGAGGTAAAAACTGGACATCAGATGTATAATCACCAATATCGCCCACCCTTGTCTTCCTAAACATGTTTAGAGTTTTTGAAGTTACATTTTAGATGCATTTAGAGAATAAAGTACCATAAGAAACTCTTACTGTGTATGCTTTGTTTATATTAAAAATTTTTGGTAATGCTAACAATCATGCTTTCATATGTCCTTTTGTAAATCTGTACTGATAGTAAAAATAAAAATGTCTGGAATCCTAAGAAGGAGCAAAGTAGGGAAATTAATGTCACTACATTTTTTATGTCATGTTAGGGTTACCACCAAATTCAGTCCTTTTACTCTGTCATAGGGGAAGTAAGATTTAGTTAAGTGCTTTTAATTAGGCAAATTAGGTCAAGGGTTGATGGGTAAAACCATACAGCAGGTATGTTTCCTTTTCCGCCCACAAGTGGGTCACTAGCTTGCCTGTAAGGACAGGAACACGCAGCAGGCCCAGGAGAGTCCTCTTGGCTGTTTTCCAGTGGGGTGTGTGGCTCTGAGAGGAGACTCATTCTGCCCAGGAGACCACAGTGGTCCCCCCGGGACAGGAAACCATCCCACTTTGGACTGAACACCTTCCCCAATGCGAATAGCTACTGGAGTGCAGTAAGTGTTTCAACAGGTGTTTATGGGAGATCGTTGCTCCACAGTTGGACTGATTCAGGGGCAAAACGAGAGAGGAAGGCATTTGTGTCTTCTGCCCTGGCCAGCTCAAGCAGTGGGCCCTCCTGCACCAGCCCTTGACTGGCGCGTGTCTTTCAGTGAGACTGCAGGGCCTCTCTTGGTCTTCAAATTGTGTCTCATCCTCTCTCTCTCTTCCCCTCTCCAGGATGCTTCCCTTCCCTTTAACCCATGTCCTTCCTTTTCATTGCACGTCGCTGAATCTACTACTGCTCCTTCTTCCTTACGGAAAAATCAGCTTTCCCTCTCCCTTGGTGCCTTCTCAAGACTTGTGCCTTTTGCAGCCTCTGGTCCTGACTTCTTTGTTCACTATTGCTCTGTAGAGGGGAAAGATGGTCGCTAGTGTGATCTGGGTGTGCTGAGTCCCTGAGGAAATCAGATGAGCTCTGATCACGTGGATGGGGACAGAGAGAGCTGTCAAAACGTACAGCAGGCTCCAGCCAGTGCGGTAGTGGCTTTTCTCCTGGAGTATCTTAAACCAAACATCTCTCACCTCTGAGATTAATTTCTATCTGGAGTCTTCATTTTTTATCTAAACAAGACATTTATTCACCTTCCATTCATGTGACTTTCCCTTGTTTCTCACTATCAACCCTGGTCTCATCATTCGAAGATATTGTTAATCCTTTCCTATTCAAATGGGGGGCAAGTGGCATGTTTTCTCTCTACTCACTCCTCTTCTCTCCTGACCACAGGAGGAAGGAGGACAAAGCTTTCGGTTCCCCTAACCACGTATGTGAATCTCTTTGGGGTGGAGGCAGCAGCAGAATTGGCATTCACTTCTCAGAGTGGATTTGTTTCCAAATCTTAAAGTCTAGTTCGAGTCCCTGGATAGTCCCGAGAACGTAGCGGATTGAAATCTGTACGCTGATTGAAGTCTGGTGAAGGGGAGCTACGGAGAGCGTGAGTTGGAACCACGGGAGGAGCAAGACTGGGCCCAGAGTCTACATCTTGGATTATGCATCCGATCCAGCAATGCGTTCACTTTGTGACTTGGGGCCACTTTACTTCACCTCTTTCAGCCTCGGGTTCCCCATTTCTAATGTGAAGATAATCAGTGCCTTCAAGGCAAACAAAATAGAAGGCACGTGGACGTGCTCTGTTCATCCGTAATACCAAGATGTTATCTGAATCTATACAATTCATTTTCTAACATCAATTAATGTCAGTGGATACTTCTGTTCCTGTCATCTTAAAATAGCCAGGTAAAAGAAAATCTGTGCAATACCAGATGCATCATATGAAGATGTTTGATTTCAACCATTTTTATTTTTGGAAACAGAGTCTCACTCTGTCGCCCTGGGTAGAGTGCCATGGCATCATATCTCACAGCAACCTCAACTTCTTGAGCTTGAGCAATCCTCATGTCTCAGTAGCTGGGACTACAGGCTTTACTAGCCACCACACTCCTGGCTAGTTTTTCTGTTTTTAGTAGAGACGGGGTCTTGCTCTTGCTCAGGATGGTCTTGATCGCCAGAGTTCAGGTGATCCACCCACTTCAGCCCACCCAGAGTGCTAGGATTATAGGCATGAGCCACCTCACCAGACCTGATTTAAATCATTTTAACATAAACAATATGCTTGCTATTATTCATGCAGGCTGAGAAAGAAGTGAAGATTTTCTTCAGAATGTATAAAAAAGAAAAAGTCGAAATGTCTATATTTTAGGGTTCTTCATTTGGCTTGAATTGTTTCTGCTTTAATAATCCATTAGTATCATTTTAACCCTGAAAGTTTGGACAAAGAAATAGATATGTAGTATGAAGATTTTTAAAATCCCCTTCCATGTTCTGCATGTAGAATATGTTTTGTAGTCAGCTTGTTTCTCTCTGCAAAGAGAGATACATTGCTAATAGAAAATAATGCTTTATTGGCAAGTAACTTGTGTTTTGCTCTGGGGTTACATTAGCAATCTATTCCAACCCAGAACCCTGTGCCTCTGAATTCCCCGGCAGTAACTTAAGAAACCACTGGAAGGAAAATGTTTTCTGTCAGTGCAGGTAATTCACACGGGTCTGTCACGTTACCTGTGCAAGTGAGCAGCTTAAAGCTGATGAAGCCACACTGTGGTCCTTTGTGGGACACCCACTGAATGCTTACACTGTGTCAGGAACAGCGGCAAGTGCTGGCAATACTTAGACAAATATTAGAAGGCCCTTGTCCTAGAGAAGTTCATGGTTGATGAGACATGAAACCAGATACACATTAACCTTACAACATGGTAAATGTCATAGCAGACCTCAGTGCAAAGAAAGTCAGAATTCATTTATAATAATTTCTCAATTGGCTTAATATCATCTCCCTGAATGATTTAAATAAGCTTACATCTTATGAATTGATAGTCACCGATGTTTTTAATAATTTCTTCTTCTTTTTTTTTTTTTTTTTTTTAGACAGGGTCTCAAGCTGTCGCCCTGGGCAGAGTGTTGTGGTGTCATAGCCCACAACAAGCTCAAACTCTTGGGCTTAAGGGATTCTCTTGCCTCAGCCTCCCAGGTAGCTGGGACTACAGGCATCTGCCACAATGCCCAGCTATTTTTTATTGTAGTTGTCATTGTTTGGCAGGCCCCGGCTGGATTTGGACTCACCAGCTCCGGTGTATATGGCTGGCACCCTACCTGCTGAGTTACAAATGCTGAGCCTAATTTATTCATTCTTTACTCCTTTAGAGTTTGCTAGGTCACTTGTCTCACTAATTTATAGCAAATCCTTGATTTTTTGGTCCCCCAAACAGCATTAACTGCTTTGTATTCCCCCATTAGTCATTGAAGCTTATCACTGTCATTGAAGCTTATCATTGAAGCTTATGTTTTTGATAAATTTCACCTCTATCTTCCAAAGAAGATCTACCACGATTGAGGATATTTAAAATAATGGGAATAAATTTTTAAAGACAATCCCACAAAAGGAATTAGAAAGATGAAAATAGCATCTTAAAGCATTTGTAGTCTCCCAAGGTATGTAAAGGAGAAAATATTTATGTAAAAGTGTAATGTAATATAACATATTATATTACGATGTATATAATATATACAATGCATGTATACATACTCTATATTTACTGTTTTTAATTCTATTGGACAAGCTCTCTTACCTTAAGGAGGGTACACATACACATAGACACACACAACACATGCACATAAATATTAAAAACTCATTTTCAAAATATTCTAAAATTAAATAGTGGTGGTGGTTGCACAATTTTATAAATACTAAAACTCCATTGAATTTTGTACTTTAAATAATGACTTTTACAGTACATTAATTATATCCCAATAAAGTTGTAAATTGACAAAAAAAAAGTATTTTTAAAGATTCTAAACCACAGTGCGTGAAGCAGTGGGAGAAGGGAGTTAATAGTTTAATTCCTGTGATTTCATATAACTGGGGCATAAGAAATCATTTATTATGGGGAAAAATATCTTCTTTGAAGAGCCTCCTTAAATCCAGAATGTCTGCTGACTTCCACTACAAGGCGCTGGTTTAAGACTTTATAAATGTTGTTACATTGAATTCTCAGAGTAACTGTGTGGTAAGCTTTTCCCCAAGTTTACTGATGTGAAAATAAAAACAAAGAAGTTGGATATCTCTCCCAAGGCCATGCAGCCAATAAAGGTAAGAGTGAAGTTTAAATGAAGGTTGCATTGCCTACAGTCATTAAGTTCTTATTGTTAAAATGAAACCTAGTACCATCTGGAGACACAACTGAGGGTGTACACACACACACACATACACACACCCTTATGAATTTCATGGTATAGTTCTTCCTGAAAGTAGCCATATTCCTTATTTAGAAGGCATTTGAAAGACATGAAAATATATGATCTCTATACAATCTAATTCGACAAAACTCGGGGGTAGCCCCTGGCATTTGGATGTTTCCAAGAACTTCAGGGGATTCTCATATCAGCAAACTCCAGACTGTCTTGTGAGGGTTGTCCAGGTGGTAGCTTCTGAACAGCAGAAAGGCTATTTATCTTTGTATATATCAGCTTCGTTTCTTACCCTTAGGGTGTGTTTGAGAACTGATATGTGAGTGAAAACACAACTCCATGCATGCTTTTCATGGCAAGTCATGCTTGTAACCTTGTATGTGAACACTTGTATTATTAAACTGGGGATAAAGGTGCTTATTTTGACCTTAAAAACAAAAGCATTGCATGGAGTATGTTAAGAAATTCTATGCATTCCATCAGCAAATAATTTACCTGTCTGGAGTTTAAAGAAATACTACTCAAGGGTAAGCAGGTCAAAAGACAGGCCCCCATTAAGGAGGGAAGCCGAATGTGGACACTAAGTCATCACTTGATTCCTAACTCTTGATGTGTATTTTTGAATGTGGTTATGAAAGAAGACTCAGAACATTTGGCTGTGACACGACTAAAAATACACATTTCTTCACTTCTCTTCACTCTCTTCACCCTGCCATCTCCTCTGAGACAAAAACAGTAAAAACAAGGGTATACTGTGAGATGGGAAGAGAAAATGTGAATTCTGTTTATATCCGCAGATAGGGAGCTGGATGCTCAGATACCACCAGGACAAGTTCATTGCTAAAACCAGGACGGAGCACAACAGCTTGCTGGGCTGGGGAGCAATCTTATCTCCTCCACCATTCCTAAGAGGAAACCAGTGCTCGTGAACTGGCTCCTTCTTTCTGACCAAAAAGTGTTGTTTGTCTCCCTGGGGAAGTGTCATGCTTGCCTGGAGAACTAAAACAGACTTGTGTAAATAAAAAATACTTTCATTACTCTAGTCATAAGGTAGCAATTCGATCACTTTCCTTTGTTCAACTAAGAAATTAGAGCCATTTAAAACAGTGTTTGTCTTTTTTTTTTTTAAATTAAATCATGGTTGTGTATATAAACGCAATCATGGGGTGCAATGTGCTGGTTTTATATACAATTTGAAATATTTTCATTGAACTGGTTGACATAGCTTTCATGGCATTTTCTTCGTCATTGTGTGAATACATTTGTATTCTACATTTAGTAAGTTTCACCTGTACCCTTCTGAGATGCACCGTATGTATGGACCCACCAAATATTTTTTTCCTTACACGGGCCATATGATAATCATAGACATGCTAGTAGTTCATTCAGAGAATAATGTATTATATAAATTGCAGATGTAGCCAAGATGACTTCCTGACCAGATACATAAGAAAGGTTCAGTACAACAGGATCTTTTTCCAAAGACCCACTACGTGCCAGTCACTATATGCTAGGTGCTGTGGGAGACAAAGTTGAGTAAGATAAAACCCCCGGGATGAATATCCAGAATACACATGGAACTCAAACAATTCAACAGGAAAACCATGAATAATCAGATTAAAAAGTGGGCAAAGGATCTGCATAGATGTTTCTCAAAAGAAAACATACAATTGGCAAAAAATATGAAAAGTGCTCCACATCGCTAGTCAGGAGGGAAAAGCAAATAAAAACCACAATGAGATATTATCTCACCCCACTTAGAAGGACTATAATATAAAAAAAACCCCAAAACACAAAAAAAAAAAAAAAAACCTGGCAAGAATGGGGAGAAAAAGGCACCCCTACACAGTGTTGTGGGGAATGTAAACTAGCTCAGCCATGAAGGAGATTTCTCTAAAAACTAAAAGTAGAGCTTCCATAGGATCCAGCAATCCACTTCTGGATATTTATCCAAGGAAAAGGAAATCAGTATATTAAAGGGGATACCTGCACCTCTATGTTTATTGCAGCACTGTTCTTAATAACCATGATATGGCATCAACCTAAAGTCCCATTGACAGATGATTGGTTAATGAAAATGCGGTGTATTATAGGATAAAATACTATTCGGCTGTGAAAAAGAATGAAATCCTGTCATTTGCAGCAACCTGGATGAACCTAGAGGATATTATCTTAAGTAAAATAAATCAGGCACAGAATGATACATAATGTTCTCACTCATATGTAGAAAAATTTGAGCTCATACAAGTAGAGTAGAATTGTGGGTATTAGAAGCTGGAAAGGGTGGGGGAGGGGAGGATGGGGAGAGGCTGGCTAATGCTGCAAAATTGCAGCTGGATGGAAAGAATAAGTTCTGGTGTTCACAGCACTGTGGTGTGAATATGAATTTTTTTTTTTTTGAAGGAAGATAGAAAAGAAAAGAAACTTAGGCAGGGGAATGGCATGGTCATATTTTGTGGGTAGATGGAAGACTCATTTGGTTTAGGCTCATTTAATGTGAAGACGTCTAGAGATTTATGGGAGACAACTGCAGAAGATCAGAGCACTTATTACTGCTTCCGTGTGTGAAATCGTTGGTTCTCTTTTTGTTGCGAGCCGCTGAGTCCAACTCAAACAGGCTTAAATGGAAGAGATATGGCTTGAGGATGGGCCTCAGGCATCTGCAGGGCTGGGTTCCACGGGTTCACTCAGCGACACCAGAATTCCACTTCTCTCTGCAAGTTGGCCTTTCTCCCTCCTGCAGTGCGAGTGCGGGAGAAGAGAAAAATCTTTATTTTGTAGAATTGCCCTGCACACTTCAAGCATCTAGCATTCTTGCCTCCCAATGCCAAGAGCACCTCCCAGATATTGTAACAACCTGGAAATTCTCATACGTCAAACAAAAAGAAAGCTTCCTGACAGTGGTATTCAGCTCCCATTTCAGCTATCATGCTGGGTATTCAAAAGCCCTATTTGCCAGACTGGAGTCTTCTCTACCACCACCAGCTCTTAAAACTCGGTATAGCTAGGGGCCCATTCAGTGTCTCTGCACTCTCTCTGTGAGCCAGTAGCCACCACTAGCCATCTTATCAAGTTGTACTCTTTCAATCTAGATTCCACTCCCCAACCCATTTAAGTTTTTATTTCCTTTTAGCTTGGTCTCTATGCTTGCTCACTAGTGGAGGAAGAGACCGTCTCTCTCTGGTTTCTATAGATCAATTGTCAAGGATGATTGTGATTGGTGCTGCTTGTGTCACATGGCAATCCTGATCCAATCACTAGAGGGAAGGATACTCTGGCCCACCAAGATCTTCTGCGAGGCAGCAAGGTGGCCCATAGCCCTACCAGACCCACACAGAATGGGGTTCAAGAAGTTGTGTCCAAAGAAAGCTGTGGAAACAATTTATGTCTGCCTCAGAGGATAAATAAGCAATAGCAAGATATAATTACAGCACATCCTCCAATGGTGCATACTATGGTTAAAAAAATCTTTTTTCACACCCTAAAGTCTCTTATTATCTCTTCCAAAAATTTTTATGGGTTTGGAAAATGACCTACTTCAGTGGGACCCAAGAGTAAATGAAAGACAACTTGGTTAAATGTTTCTTTGGGACAGTGGTGATAGGACATGTTGGAGATGCTGAGGGCAGAGCTATAAAGAATCAAAAGGCTATTGAAAAACTGTGGTGGAACAGGGGCTGGGGAAAAGGTGGAAGAATCAAAGGAAAGTCATGGGGCAAGGACATTTGGCCTGATGGACAAGCATTAGTAAAGCAAGGTCACAGGAAGGAGAGAGGAGATGATAAAACTCTGCAATAGACAATTAGAAGGCTTGGTTTATTCTAGGAAAGACAAGAGGCTGAGTATCTAGAACCTAGGAAAAGGTTAATTGGTTCCTGGAGGATTTTCTCAAGAACCTTGACCAAAGGCACTGAACCAGTGGCCTGAAGTCAGAAGTTTGTATCTGAACACAAGCAAGGTTGACATGGGGCCCAGAAAGGCCAAAATCCTGCTTTTCCAGAGAAAGGATGTCTGGTAGAAACACTAATAAAAGTAGGCTAAAGAGGATCAGCCACAGAGACAATTCCGCCAGTTAAGACAGGTAGAGGAAGCTTTGACTATCCAGGAGACTCTGAGCCTGTTTTCATATGTTGAACTTGAGCCAGCAAAACTGAATGAAAGCAAAGTGTCTGCGTAAAGGTTTGCCTCCAAATTTTCTCACTTTCTGGATAGGGTTAAGAATTACAGGATCTCAAAATTCAGTGGAACACAGAAGTCATTGCATCAGAGATCTCAGTTTTTAATCCAGCTCTGGGTAGTTCTGTTGACCTTGACCCGGTTACTTAATGTCTCTTGTTTTGATTTCATCATCAGAAAACACAAATAACGATAAAGACTTGGTTTACTTCCCAGGATACCTGAGATAATCAGGTGACAAGATCTGCTACCCAATGTGGGGAGCCCAGTGCAAATGAAAATGTAAGGCCCTTTGTTTAAAAATTACAAATAATTTTTTTATTTTTTGCAGTTTTTTTTTTTTATTTTTTGCAGTTTTTGGCCGGGGCTGAGTTTGAACCAGCATATGGGGCCAGTGCCCTACTCCTTTGAGCCACAGGCACCACCCAAAAATTACAAATAATTTTAAGATGGCAGCAGAGCCCTAAGCCTTCCTCGGTTGCTCCAAGTTCTAGGTGCTCTGACAGCAGAGCCCTGTGTGACTGCACAGGTCTCCTGTCCTTGAAGACAGCCCTGCCAGGTGATGTGATGTACATTAGGGAGCATTAGCAGTCTGCAAAAAGCGCAACAAACTGGTGAGGATTTTCTTTCTTTTTCTTCTTAGCTTCTCCGAATTGCATCAGTTTGCTGGGACTACCATAAAAAACTGGGTGTCTTAAACAACTCAAATTTGTGGTCTCATGGTTCTGAAGGCCGAAAGTCCAAAATTGAGATGTCAGCAGAGTGAATGTCGTGAGGGAGGGTCCGTTCTGGGCCTCTCTCCTGGGCTTGTAGATGGCCACCTTCTCCCTGGGTCTCTTCACATCACTCTGTGTGAATCTGTGTCCAAATCGCCTTCTTCTTATAAGCACACCAGTCAACTTGGATTAGAGCCTGTCCTAATGACTTTATTTTAACCGGATTACCTCTGTAAAATCACATCTCCTCATAAGGGCACACTCTGAGGTCCTGGAGGTTAGGACTTCAACATGTGAATCCGGGTTGGGGCGGGCACAGTTTATCCCATAACAAACATCAACGCCTTTGCACTACTTTGGAGGCGTCTGGGATGTGGGGTCTTTTCACGAGGAGGTGGGCATGTTGGGCCACAGAAGAGGATAGGTCCTGCCTCTGAGACAGTGGCATTTGGGCCACTGTTGCTCTGCCCAATTGACAACTCTCAGTTCTTGTGCCCCGTAAGCTCATCCTTCAGTTTCTGAAAGCTCTTAAATGTATGCCCAGTAAGTTCCTTTTTGACTTCAGAAAACTAAAGGCTGTTCCTATGGCTTGCAAACAAGAATTTTGACCC
Organism: Perodicticus potto; assembly: GCA_963574655.1. NCBI lineage: Eukaryota > Metazoa > Chordata > Mammalia > Primates > Lorisidae > Perodicticus > Perodicticus potto. Next base: position 47,391 of record CAUYRH010145257.1, read on the forward strand.
ATACGCAAATACTACCTTAGAACTGGCAAGAGTCGTGTACTGGACCTGAGTTTTACGCCGTCCAGATTTGGTTGGCCTGGTTACCTGCTCAATGCCCTGGCCTCTCACAGTGGCCTCCTCTCTGTCACCACCTGCAGATGCGGCTTGCCCTGGGGGAGGGTGGAGTGCAGGGCTCAGGCTTGACTGCTAGAAAGCTCCCCTCACGGGGCTGCAGCCCAGCCCGACCACAGGGCACTAGCTCCTCCCATCTGCAGAGGCAGATGAAGCACCCGGGGGAGAGAAGACGGCTGCCCTGCAGCTGCTGGAGGGTAGGGGACGAGCCAGAATTGAGCAAGAGCCGGATCCCCAGAGGACCACCTCTGACCAGTGAGGAGTTAGGAGACACAGGGACCAGCCGTGAACTCTTCTCCCTTCCCATGGCCGCGCCAGAGAGTCTTGTGTACTGAGTGACAGGTGTGGCTTTGAGGCACCCTGGCCAGCTGGGGTCACACCACCCCAGTCTCTCCCTGACTTCCGCTCCCCTTCCTGCTCCGATGGAGACTTACACCTTCGCCTTTGCCTCAGGCTCTGATTTCTTTTGGGTATTTTTGGAAGGTTAATGTAGATTCTTTGATTCCACCAATGTATTAGTAGTTAAGACAATAATAAATGGTACTTTTATATCCTTTTGACCAAAAATATAACAAATACCTACACTCAATAAAACTATAAAAAGCATACAGAATCACTGTCTTCCTAAAAGTCATAGACAAACTCTGCTTGCTGCAGGATGCCTTACAATCAATGGGTCAGGCAGTATAATTTCTATTTTGTTATTGCAACTGCGCAGTTTGCTTTTGTTTTTCGCTGATAAGCTTACATGTTTCAGTTTTAAAAGATCAAGTGCATTCTGTGCATCAAAAATAAAGAAGCCTTAAAAATGCACGACAGAAGCTAAAGATGAACCAGGGTTCAAGTTTAAACTTAATATGACGTCTTCTAAAGATGTATCCCTTTTTTCTAGCCTTTAAGGTAATGCTAAAAGAATACATAAACTTTAACATCACAGTTTTTAGAAACTTAGAAAAACAATTATTGTTTTAAATATACTAGGAAACTTTTTTCCTCTCTTTTTTATAGGAGGGAGAATACTTTATAAAAATTAGGCTTGTTCTGGTTTACTGCCTGTAGCTCAAAGGCTAGGGCACCAGTCACATACACCAGGGCTGGCGGGTTCGAACCCAGCCCAGGCCAGCTAAACAACGATAACAAAAAAAACATAGACGGACGTTGTAATGGGTGCCTGTTGTCCCAGCTACTTGGGAGGCTGAGGCAAGAGAATTGCTTAAGCCCAAGAGTTTGAGGTTGCTGTGAGCTGTGACGTCACGGCACTCTACCCAGGACGACATAGTAAGACTCTCAAAAAAAAGGGCTTGTTCTTAGAAATGCCCATGATTACCATCACATTTTTCAACTGAGGAGAGATTCACAAGCAGGATATGAATGACGATGATGTGACTTCTCGCCTTGTGAAATTCATTACGGACTTCTCCCCACAGATCATACTATAAGTAATCATTTGGAATAATGAGAATCTATTAATAGTAATCAACTTTTATGGAAGTATGCGTTGGATTTATTAATTCTGCAAATCTTTTATTATGAAAAGATTTTGTTGAAACCATTTGGCAAAAGCCAGTTCATGCTGAATGAAATTATACATTTATAAAATAAAAACACAAACAAATGGGGATTTAGAATTGGAGCAAATATAGGTTGAGGCTTCTCTTGTCCTAGTCATATGACAAACTAAGAGAATGCAGAAAAGCACCCTAAATTTCAATATAAAAATCAAGCTGGTCATGGTGGCTTATGCCTATAATCCTAGCATTCTGGGACACCGAGGCAGGTGGATTGCTTCAGCTCATGAATTCAAGACCAGTGTGAACAAGAGCAAGACCCCATCTCTACTAAAAATAGAAAAACTGGCCAGGCCTGGTGGTGGGCACTTATAGTCTCAGCTACTCAGGAGGCTGAGGCAGGAGGGGTGGTTGAGCTCAAGAGATGGAGTTTGCTGTGAGCTATGATGACACCACTGCACTCTACCCAGGGCAACAGAGTGAGACTTAGTCTCAAAAAACAAAAACAAAAACAATACACATATACATAAATCAGAACCTCATGATTTTTTAGGGGATTCATCCATATCAAACTACAAAGCATTTGGCTTTAGTTCCTGATCAATGTGATCAGCCGATTCAAACACGCACAGTTCAAGCTATATAAACAAGGGCAACTAGAAGGTACAAGTCCAAAGGCACAGGTCAGGCTCTGATTTCTATGGCAACACCAAAGGCTAGGAGCCCTGGAGGAAGGCTCAGGTTTAGAACTTGGGAAGGAAGCAGGGAAACCATTTCCTCCTACCCATATGTACCTAGCTCTCAACTTAACCTGAGGCTCAACACACAACTTGGCACAGAACCAGGAATTATCAACAGTGACGCTGTGTATGTTATGAAAATATGAATTATGTCAAAGCCACCCAGAGAAGTGAGGAAAGCATCCAAGGTGATTCGGTACAGATGCTGTAAAACAAAAGGGCTTTCACTTGAGAGAGCTGTTGAACAGTGGCTGTGTAAATGGACCCTGGGCCACGTATGTGTGTTAGGGGTGTGGCTTACTCTCCCCATAACTGCAGGTTCCTGAGTAGCAGGATGAAAGTAATTTCCACCACTGTGCAGTAGTTCACCACATCCATGCTCCAGAGAACTTCGAGCTATTTAGACCCAGCTGGACATTTACAGTCAGGCTGCAGAACTACCCTAGAGAAACAGCTAGAGATGCAACCTCTGTGCAGCCAGCATTTATCAGTCCCACCAACAGCAATTAGTCAGGCTGGGTAAATATATTTATAAATTCTTATAGTTTCTTTTTTTTTTTCAATGAGGTTTAAGTAGGTCTTCTAAACAGGTAATAAAAACAGAAGTGTGGAACAACCTAAGGCAGAAATAAGGGGGATTCCAGAACAGCTGCTACTAACCAGCTTCATGATCTTGGGAAAATGACCAGACTTCTCTAAATCTCGGTTTCCTCATCTACATAGTGGAGTGTATAATTACCTCCCTCTAGGTTATTGTAAGAATTAAAGAGGCCAGCTCAGTGGCTCACGCCTATAATCCCAGCACTTCGGAGGCCAAGGTGGGTGAATTGCCTGAGCTCACAAGTTCAAGACCAGCCTGAGCAAGAGCGAGAGCCCATCTCTAAAAAATAGCTGGGCATTGTGGTGAGTGCTACAGTAGTCCCAGCTACTTGAGAGGCTGAGGCAAGAGACTCGCTTAAGCCTAAGAGTTTGAGGTTGCTGTGAGCTGTGATGCAATAGCACTCTACTGAGGCCGACAAAATGAGACTCTGTCAAAAAAAAAAGGAATTTAAGGACCACTGAGCATGGTGGCTCATGCCTATAACCCTAGCATTCTGGGAGGCCAAGGCAAGAAGATCCCTTGAGCTCAAGAATTTGAAACCAGCCTGAGCAACAGTGAGACCCACCTCTCTACTAAAAATAGAAAAATTAGCCACGTGTAGTGGCAGGCATCTTTAATACCAGCTGCTTGGGAAGCTGAGGCAGGAGGATGGCTTGAGTCTGGGAGTTTGAGGTTACTGACGCCACAAGACTCTAGCCTGGGCAACAGAGTACAACCGTCAAAAAAAAAAAAAAAAAAAAATTAAAGGGGCTAGTGAAGGGTGGAAAAAGCCTAGCACTAATTAGTGCTCCATAAATGTTAGCTATTTCTATTATTGATCACTACAAGTTAGTATTTCTCAACACAGACACATGATGCTGTTTGTAAGCATTGCTTCTAGAAGCCCAACTTGGCAGATGACAACGACCCCTCTCTGTTGTCCCCATCTCTGAAGTAGAACACAAATTTTGATGCCCCAAATTGGCTCAAGGCAATTCCTGTTTAAACTCATTTCTTAATAGGAGGGCATCCTCCTGTGCCCTGAAGTGTCGAGTGAGGTCCCCAGTCTTCCTCAAGCAAGGGGGGTCTCCAATTTTTGAAAGCACAGAAATCACCCAGTCTGTGTATGTAGATTTCCAGGCCGCATCCTCCCAAGTTCTGATTTGCTAGGTCTGGGGGTTGGGACCTTAGAATCACACCACTTATTACACGTGTGCACAGGTGCACACACGCATGCCCTAATTCTGAAGCAGAAGGCATTTGGACCACATGGCCAGAAGTATTCTCTGCAGGTCTCTTCCAGCACTGTGGTGAGTATATGCCAGGAGCCTGAGGTCATGGAAAATGCCTCCAGTTCTCTTTCGCCTGGACTGTTTAGCTGGCCAGTCCCCATCCAGGCCTTATTTTAATAGCAGCACAGGTGCATGGCTTAAATTAGAGTATACTCACACAGGGAGGGTATAACAAGGGAGGGCTTCCCAAACTTGGCTGCCGAGGAGAAACCCTGAAAGAACTTTTTGATGCACTGCAGCTCTCTCTCCATCTCTCTGGTCCATGCTCAAAACTAATTAGAAAATGGGCAAAAGACACAAAGAGACAGTTCACTGAAGGGGATATACAGATGGCAAATAAGCACATAAAAGATGTTCAACATCATCAGTTAGGATGGAAATGGAAACTAAACCGCAGCGAAACTTCGCTACACACCTACAGAATGGCTAAAAGAAAGTGCCGTGACAATGCCAATGTTGGCAAGAACGTGGAGAAATTGGATCTCTCATACTGCTGCAAATGTGAAATGAGGCCACCACGCTGGAAAACAATTTGGCAGTTTCTTAAAAAACTAAACATATACTTAACATACGATCCAGCAATTGCGCTCCTGGCATTCATGCCAGAGAAATGAAAGCTTATGTTTCCACATAAAAACTTCTACACAAATGTTCATGGCAGGTTTGTTCGTAATAGCGCCCAAAGGTGGTGCATCTGTACCAGCAATAAAAAGGAACAGGCTATTGATACACACGACTTAGATGCTTCTCAAGTATGTTATGGTGAGTGAAAAAGCCAATCTCAAAAGGGTACATATTGTATAGCTCCATTTATATAACATTCATGACGTGACAAAATTATAGAGCTGGAGAATAGATTAGTGTTTTTCAGGGGTTAGGGATGCTGGGGAGAAGGGGTGTAGATGATACTATAAAGGGAAATCTTGGTGGTGATGGTGTAGTTCTGTATCTTAACAGTGGCAGTTATATGAATTTACACATGTGATAAAATGGCAGAGAGGTTTATACACATATTGAACTAACATTAATGTCCTGCCTTTAATATTGTAATACTACAGTTATGTGAGATGTAGCCATCAGGGAAGACTTTGTGACCTCCTGTGAACTATTTGAAAAGGAAAAGAAAGATCCTGATGTCCAGGCTACTCCCAGGCCAATGACATCTGAATCCCCGAGGGTGGAGACCAGGCACCAGCACATTGCCAAACTCCCCGGGGTTGACTAAATGTAGCCACTATGGTGATGTTTTGTCACAAGGCAGTTTACAGCTTCTGCTGCCACTAATTTTTCATCTTCTGAGCATCAATCTCAGTCGAAACAGCTGTCCAAGGTTCAGCGTGGCAGGGCTTTGAGTGCCAACACCGGTCGCATAGTGATAAGGCTTTTGTAAACCTTGAAATGGGGCCAACTGATGACATTTCCGGAAGAATGTAAGTGCTGTTCAGTGTGTGAACCTGAGCCCTGGCAGTGAGTAGGTGGGGGAATTGTGGGGGGAGAACGTGGGGTTAAATTAGGCCCTGGGTTTAATCTCCCTTTGTTTCTCTAGATCTCTGGAAAAATACAGAAACCTGTCTTGGTCTTCTCTTTAAAGTTCATGGCAGATTCCTTAAGCATTTGCTCAACATCTGTCAGCCACAGAGACAGACTCTCATGCAAAGATTGCAGAGATACAGACTGATTTCCTTTGGTTACCACAACTGGTTTTATCTCCACGGTTATCTTGTCTAGCATCTTATTTTATTTATTTATTTATTTGTTTATTTATTTATTTATTTTGAGACAGAGTCTCACTTTGTCACCCTTGGTAAAGTGCCACAGCATCATAGCTCACAGCAACCTCAAATTCTTGGGCTCAGACTATTCTTTTGCCTCAGCCTCCTGAGTAGCTGGGACTACAGGCACCCGCCACAATGCCTAACTATTTTTAGAGACGAGGTCTCCCTCCTTCTCAGGCTGGTCTTGAACCTGTGAGCTCAGGCAATCGGCCCGCCTGGGCCTCCCAGAGTGCTAGGATACAGGCATGAGCCACCGCGCCCGGCTAGCATCTTATTTTAAACAAATGAAAACTAGGGCATAGGGCCAGGCATTGTGGTTCACGACTGTAATTCTACCATTCTGGGAGGCTGAGGTGAGGGGATTGCTTGAGCTTAGGAGTTCGAGACCAGCCTGAGCAAGAGTGAGACTGTGTCTTTACTAAAAAACAGAAAAACTAGTCAGACATTGTGGTGGGTGCCTGTAGTTCCAGCTACTCAGGAGGCTACCGTAGGAGGATCAGTTGAGCCCAGGAGACTGAGGTTGCTGTGAGCTATGGTGCCATGGCATTCTACCTGGGGTGACAGAGTGAGACTTTGTCTCAAAAAAATTGAAATGCAACAAAAGGGAAGAAAAGAGAAGGAAGGAAAGAAGAAAGGAAAGAGAGAGAGCAAGAGAGAGAAACAAAGAAAGCAGGCGGTGCCTTCTTATGAGTAGGGCGCTGGCCCCATATACTGAGGGTGGCTGGTTCAAACCCAGCCCCAGCGTTGCAGGCGGGCACCTGTAGCCCCAGCTACTTGGGAGGCTGAGGCAAGAGAATGGCCTAAGCCCAAGAGCTGGAGGTTGCTGTGAGCTGTGACACCACAACACTCTACCGAGGGTGACACAATGAGACTGTCCCAAAGGAAGGACGGAAGACAATAGCACCAAAATAAAGTGATCATTATTGATGAAAACACATTTTTTGGTTCTTCTTTGTGTATTTTCAGCCAAAATATCTAGGGACTGATCATTAAAATAATAGAATACCTCATGTACTGAGAGATTGTCCCCCCGTTTTTAGCCTTCATTTATTTCTTGCTATTTTATTGCCAGAGCTTCGTATCTCTTTAGAGATTCCTTTGCCTAATAGTTTTACATGCTTTCCAAAATGAGTTTCTCCAGCTAAATCTAAGATATGAAAGCTTTGTTAATTGTAACAGTTCATTTCACATTAATATGACCCTTTCTGGCTGATGGTAGGTGACGTCATATGAACTACTAAACATCTAACGGTTTGGAAGATGAAACTATGCTCCATTTCCGTTATATTTCCCAAGATAATTAAACTGATATATCCTTTTAATAGACTTTTGTTTTGTAATATGTAGTACATTTAAATAATTCTCTAGAATAGCATTGCTAATTGTGACATTTAAATATTTATGAAAATTGAACTTTGACCTGCCATTTCACTCACAGCTGCTCAAGGCAAGCAGAAGATGAGACTCTAAACCTCAACGCTGGAGGGCTTTATTTTGCTCTTTATAAAAGATTTAATGAAATTCCACAGGGACTTTGTGGGGGGAATCATTTTAATGTAACCTCAACCAGCACAAGATATCTAAGGGAGGGTCTACTAAATTGTTTGATATCAAAAGGAGGCTGTGGACTTCATACCAATTAGTCATTACAAATCTTGCGGACGTTTAGTGAGCGTCTGTGTGTAGATAGGATATTTCAGTCGATATTTTCTGTGAACCAGACATTAATGTATATCTTTGTACCCAGCCCTCAATGGGATATCACGGAAATGCTTTAGCATCTGGTATTTGTTCAAATATTAGGGATTTTAAAGAATGGCACTGAGAAAGTCTTGTCCCATTTTATGGAAATCCATTTCAGAAGCACTTCTTTCCATCATACTTCTTGTTCATTTCACATTGAAAGGCCTTTTTATCACAGCCTCAATTTGCATTCGTATTTTAACATCAAAGGTGAACTTCAGTGATGACAGAAATGACAAAAACAAAAAATGGTATATGAAGTAATTCTCTCGCATATCACTTGTCCTGTCTCACTAAGCCACTTATCTCAAAAGAAGCTTGAGATTTCTTAGAAGCATGACAGGAGAATGCTTAGGGCTCAGCCTTTTTGAGCTAGTGGCAGGATTATTCCTCCCAAACACTCAGCGTATGTAGCTGCAGGGGAGACCAGGTGTTCCAGAAGAAACCTGGAAATAAATTCAGAATTCTGCCTTGGTTGTAGCTCCTTTCTCTTCCCTAACTTTGCTTAGCACCTCCTTAAATAGTTGTGGTTAACCTACACGTATGTGTGATTCCAAAGACTGACACAGCTCAGCGCTCTCCGCTCTGCTGCGTACCCAGGAGCCTGAAGCAGTTGGCCACAGGCTCAGGCTCTGGCTCTGTGCACGGCACACGTCAGTCTGGCGTGCCTGCCAATTACTCCGTGGTTATGTCCAGGAAGAAGCAGGCCATGCTTGCGAGGCAGGTTGCTGCACTCTGAGCACAAAAATGTCAAGGGCATATAATTACTACTAATGCCAAAACAGACAGGCGGCTACAATTAGGAGACAATGGAGCAAGGCCTTTCTTGTTTCTAGAGACAACTGAAATTACAGCCAGCCAGCACATTGAGCTTTCCCTGCCACCTAGTATACCAAAAACGTTTCCACATTTTACAATGTGCAATTGCATATTTAGTTTTGGATCTATTCTCTCCCCACAGACTCCACGTAGCCAGAGACCATATATCTGGTTTGTTCACTATTTCACTCTCCTCGGACATAGGAGAAACTCAATGACTATATGTTTAATGAATAGATGACCATGTATTAATATTTCAGTTGAAGGAGAGGACTTCCAAATACATTTTTCCCCATTCATTGAGACCTGACTCAGTCAAGTTACCGAGATACTCAATACTCTATATAACACTGGGAATTACTGAACCAGACCTGGGAGAAATGACATAGTGTCCTGTTAATTAATGCTTAACGTAAGGCATGATGGCTGTGAAAGCTTGAAAATAAAAACTCATAGACAAGGACGCACCTTAGCTGGTAATCTTATTACTTCATTCTGTGTAGATATGTTCTGCATCCAAATGATAAGGATTTCTTGGGAAGGAAAGTTCCTTGATTCCTATAATTTCTTTTAATGCTTAACAGCCTTAACGATGACAAGATGACTACCACACTGTTGACACATAACAGATGTTAAATAAATATTGCTGTTTTTGTGACTTGAACTCTGCAATAAAAATGAAGATCACAGCTACTAAATATTTAGCGTGAGTGATAGCAGCTCCCTTTAATCTCTGTTTTAGTTCAGTTGTGTTTGCATAAGTTAAATTACTCTCCTTCTGGTACCCAATTGACATGCAACTTTTCTATGAGAGGCAAAACTTTTCTCCAACCATTATGGGTTTGCTTTGCTTGGCATTTTGTGGGCGATGACTCTTGGGTATAAGTTAAGAGTCTGAGTCACTGGCTGGAACATTGTTCTCAGATCCTCTTGAAAACCTCTTCCTTGATTTTCTTCTGTGTGTTTGAAAGAAATACCTGTTCTTGTTATATACAGTGTTCCATAGCCATTATCTCTTAAAACTTATTGGGAAATCACATTTTTACGATACTTTACTTACTGAGTTTTAGACCCATATAACGTCTAAGCAAGAACTATTATTGTTCTATCCATGTTGAACAGTAGGAGTCAGGTGCTAGGACCACAGCTATTATGATGATTAAAGCATTTGCTAACCACTAGAAGTGAAGGCAATGAGGTCTTCTGTGCAAACAATTACCCATGGGAAGTCATATGGGCCATTGTCAAGGGCTAAAGGTTAAGAGAATCATTCGCAGATAATTTTTTAACTTAAAACTTTCTTAAATATCTACCTTGATTGAAGTATAATTTACATGCAAAATATCACACATGTTAAAAGTTTATTATTTGATAGTTTTGCCATGTATATGAACGAGTGAAACTGTCACTGCGATCAAGGATAGTGAACATGTCCAGGCTTGGGGGCTCATGGCTGTAATCCCAGCACTTTGGGAGGCTAAGGCAGTGGGATTGCTTGAGGCCAGCCTGGAGAACATAGTGAGACCCTGTCTCTAAAAGAAAAATTTTAAAAATTAGCCAGGTATGGTAGTGTGTGCCTGTAGTCCCAGCTATTCAGGAGGCTGAGGCAAGAAGATCACTTGAGCCTAGGAATTAGAAGTTACATGTGATTGGGCTACTGCACTTTAGCCTGGGGACAGAGCAGACCTTGTTGCTTAAGAAAGAAAAATAGTGAATAAATCTGTTATCATACAAAGATTCCTCATGCCTTTATCCTCTCTCCCTCCTTTCCTATCAGGCCCCCAACTGCTTTAGGCAACTACTTCTCTGCTTTCTGTCATTATATTAATATTTAATTTTTTCTTTTCTAGAAGTCCATATAAATGTTCTCTGAGTTCTTTGGCTTCTTTCATTCAGCATAGTCATAATGAGATTCATCCCCATTGCAGCACAAATTCATAGCTCATTCCCTTCATTGCTGAATAGGAGTGCTCCCTTATATGGACATACCATGGTATGGCCACTTACCTGTAGATGAGAATTTGGGTTCTTTGAAATTTTTCTCTTACAAATAAAGTTGCTATGAGCATTCATGTATGAATGTATTATTTCCTTTGTATGAATATATATTTCTTCTCTTTTTAGTTCAATACTTAGAAGCAGAAAGGCTAGCAGATGTATGTTTAACTTTTTTTTTTTTAATTGAGACAGAGTCTCACTTTGTCACCCTCTGTAGAGTGCTTTGGCGGCATAGCTCACAACAACCTCAAACTCTTGGGCTCAAGCAATTCTCTTGCCTCAGCCTCCCAAGTAGCTGGGACTACAGGCGCCCACCAAAATGCCTGGCTTTTTTTGTTCGTTCGTTTTGTTTAGTAGGCCTGGGCTAGGTTCAAACCCCCCAGCCACAGTGCATCTGGCCAGTGCCCTAACAAGTGAGCTACAGGTGTCCACCCTGCATGTTTAACTTTCAAAGGATCTGTCAATTATCTTCCAAAGTGTCTGTATCATTTTCCATTCCCAACAGCAACATAGGAGAGTTCCAGTTCTTTCACATCTTCATCTACACTTGGCATGGCCAATCTTTTAAATTTTAATCATTCTAATAGATACATAGTGATATCTCATTGCAGTTTCAATTTGTATTTCCCTAACGGATAATGATGTTGAGCATATTTTCATGTATTTAATGTACTGTAAGTTTATCTTCTTGATGAAGAAGTGAATAGTTAACAGATAAAAAGGTGAATAGTCTGTTCAAACCTTTTACCCATATTTTTATTGGGTTGTCTTCTTACAATACAGTTTTAAGGGTTCTTTATATAGTATGGACATAATTCTATCATCAGACATATGGTTTGCAAATATTTTTCCCAATCTATGCCTGTCTTTTCATATTTTGAAAGAGCAGAAGTTTTTAATTTTGATAAAGTTCAAATTATCAATTTGTTCCTTTTTGGATTATATTTTTGGTATTGCATCTAGGAAATACTCATTTAATCTAGAGTCAAAAGATTTTTCTTATTTTTTTCTTTTCTCCTCTCCCCACCCCAACCCTGGTCATGTGTTAAGGTTTTTCTTATGTTTTCTTATAGGTGTATAATTTTAAGTTTTATATTTAGGCCTATGACCCATGTTTGTACATAGTATGAGACAGGAATCAAAGTCCATTTTGCAGGTATATTGATATCCAATTGTTTTAGCACCTTGTGCTAAAAGGATTCTCTTTCTTCATTGAATTGTCTTTGTGTCATTGTCTATGTAGGTCCATTTCTGGGTTATTTTGCTCCATTGCTCTATTCGTCTACCTTTATACCAAAAACACCTGTCTTGACTAGTGTTGCTTTATAGCAAATCTTAAAATCAGGTAGTGTTAGTCCTACAGCTTTGTTCTTTTCAAAGAACAATATTCTATACTCTTCAATATTCTAAACCATTTGCATTTTGTTATAGAATCAGATTGCCAGTTTTTAGAAAAAAATAAAAACTTCTAGTATTTAAAATTGGCAGTGAGTTGAATATATGGATCATTTGAATGAACATCTTAATAATATTTAGTCTTTGGACCCATGAACATGCTGTACCTCTTTGTTTATTTAGGTCCATTCAATTACTGTCAATAGTATTTTATAGTCTTTAGTGTAGAAGACTTTCACATTTTTTTTGCATCATATACATAGTTCATATGTTTGATTGCTATTGCAAATTAGATTTTCTAATTTCAATATCCAATTGTTAATTGCTAGAATATAGACATACAATTGAGTTTTGCATATTTCTCTTGTAACCCATGACCTTGCTAAACTCATTTGTTAGTTCTAGTATTTTAAAATAGATTTTGTCACATTTTTTGCCTAGGTTAATGTTATTTGCAAATGAAGAAAGGTTGACTTTATGAGCAACATTGGTCCATAGTCTTCCTGTAGTTTCCTTACTATGTTTTGTTATCAGGGTAATGCTTGCCTCACCAAATGCCCTTCAGTACTTTTGGAGATGTTGATACATTGTTTTCTGACTTGCATTGTTTCTGACAAAAAATCTGCTGTAATCCCTATCTGCTGTATCCCTATCTTGTTCCTTTGTATATAATGAGTGAAGATTTCCCTCCAGATGGTTGCTTTTAAGATTTCTTTATCACTGTTCCTGAGCAATTTAGTTATGCTATGTTTTATTTGTGTTTCTTGTATGTGGAATTCACTGAGAATATTGGATTTGTGGATATTGGATTTCAGCCATTATGTCTTCAAATCAGAATATTGGATTTGAATATTGGATTTCAGCCATTATGTCTTCAAATATTTTTCTATATCCTTACTTATCGTTGTCTTCTTTTTCAAGAACTCCAATTTCACATATATCAACCCAATCAAAATGGTCTCACAGTTCACCACTGTTCTGTTCGTTTAAAAGAAAGTTTCTGTGTTAGTTGATTTTGGAGTGTCAATGTGCTGGATGAATGGACACTCAGTAGCTGGAAAAATGTTATTTATCTTTAGTTCTTCAGTAGGCATGGAGGCCATCCCTTGTGGCATTTGATTAGCATGATTAGGCTGTCTCAGGGGTATCTGAGAAGGTGTTTCCAAGGGAGACTGGCATGTGAGTTGGTGGATTAAGTGGAGAAGATCCACCGTCAATGCAAATGGGCCTCATTCAATCAGGTGGGGGCCTAAAAGGATCAAAAAGGCAGAGGAAGGGTGAATATTTGCTCTCTCTTCCAGAGGGGGAACACTCTTCTTCCCCTGCCCTTGGACATCAGACCTCTACCCTCTGCGGCATACCCCTAATCCCTAAGGCCTTCAGCTTTGGTTTCAGAGTTCACTGTCAGCATCTGTGGTACTGAAGCCTTTGCACTTGGACTGAGCCAGGTCACTGACTTCCCTGGTTCTCCAGCTTGCAAATAGGTACTGTGGAACTTCTTAGTCTCTGTAATCAAGTGAGACAATTCAATTCCCCCCGGTACAAATAATCCTTTCTCCTCTCTCTCTCTCTCCCTCTCGCCCATGTATAAATCCTATTAGTTCTATTTGTCTGGAAAACCCTGACTAAAACAATCTAAGTGCTCTCTTTGCTTCATTTTGGACAGCTTCTATTTCTAAGTCTTCGAGGTCACTCATCTTCTCTTCTGCAATGTCTAATCTGCCATTAATACCACTCAGAGTACTTTATATCTCGCATATCATATAGTTTAGTTTTCATCTCTAGAATTTTGCTTTGAATCTTTTTTTATGCCTTCCACATATCTACTTAAACTTTTGAACATACAGAATATAGTTATAGCTATTTTAATGTCCTCATCTTTCAATTCTAACCATAATGCCAGTTGCGAGTCAGTTTCAACTGACTGATTTTTATCCTCATCATGAGTCACATTTTCCTGCTTCTTTGCATGTCTGGCAATGTGTTTATATTGTATTCCAGACAGTCATTTCAGGCTGCTATAACAACAAATTGCCATAGACTGGGTAACTTGTAAACAAGAAACATTTATTTTTCATTGTTCTGGAGACTGGAAATCTGAGATCAGGGTGCCAGCATGGTTGGTCCTGGTGAGGACCTCTTCTGGGTTGCAGACTGCCAGTTTCTCATTGTCCCCTTACATAGCAGAGAGAGGGGGGAAAAAACAAAAACAAAAACCAAGCTCTCATCTTTTTATAAGGGCAGTAATTCCATTTACCAGGGCTCAACCCCTGTGATCTAATTTCCTCCTAAAGGCCCTACCTCCAAATACCATCACACTGGGAGTGAGGATTTTAACCCAAGAATTTTGAGGGGATGCAGATATTTAGTCTACAACACATATGTTGTGAATTTTATCTTATTGAGCATTGGATATTCTTGTATTCCTGTAATTATTATTGAGCCTTGTTCTGGAATGCAAAGATGTTGCTGGAAAACAAATTGATCCTTTCAGGTCTTGCTTTTCAGGTTCGTTAGGTGGGTCTGCATCAGGGATTGGTCCAGAGCTAATTATTCCCTACCACTTAGCCAAGGTCTTTTGTACTCTACTGGTGGCCTGTGAATCATGAGGTTTCCTTCCTGGCTGGTGGAAAGTAAGACTATTCTTGGATCAGAATCTTACTGTTCACGGGACAGTGTTACCTCTCATTCTGAGTAGTTTTTTCCCCAGCCTCCAGTAGTTGCTTCTCATGCACAGGCCAATGAGTCCTCTGCTGAATACTTGGATCCCCAAGCTTTTCTCCCTGTGCAGCTGTGTTCTCTCTATCTGTTTTGTGAACTTGAGCTCCTTTAGTCTTTATGATTCTCCTCTTCATCTTCTCAACTCACAGAGTCTGTGGGTGTCTACCTGGACTTCCCCTCATTGCACTGTGGCCTGGAAACTCTCAAGGCCTAATCTGGGGCAGTCTCGGGTTCATCTCAATCATTCATTTCCTGTCTCTCAAGAAATCATAATTCTTTGTTGCCTGTTGACGAGTTGCTTTCAAACCTTTTTTCACATATTTTGTCTTAGGTGTAATGATAAATTCACTCCTTATAATTCTATTTCAGTTTAAACAAAAGCCTTTAAATGTTTTTGAGTCTCAATTTTAAGCATAAATGATTAGTTTTGTCTAAGCCTTTCAAACTTACAAGATGCCATGATAGTTGGACTTTTCTGAAACTTACAATATGCTACGTACTTGGACATACGTATATTTTTTAAGAGTTCAGATTACTGTTTTAATTCTAGTATTTGGTGTGGATGCTGTTAAAAACACATTTAATCATCAAAATGACACTGAGAGTGGTAAGGATTGTTATCTCCTTTTTATAGGTAGGAAAACGAAGCCAGAGAGCAGTTAAGGAATAAGCCCAAGGTCATACTCACTGCTCTGGTTAAAGAGCAAACTCATTAAAACTCATACTTTGACCACACATTCAATAATCACATTTCTTTATATGGTATTAGTAGCATATTCATTGGCGGCAGATTCTTCTTTTTGGAAGAATTTGCCACTTAATGTATAGAGTGGAAACTAAATAATCTATACCTAAAAAGTTAGTCTGCAATCTCTTTTTTCCTCTTCTGAGAACATCCTCCAGCAAAAGACAAATTCTTATAAATGTTTCTATTTTTATTCCAGTTTCCTTTTCTCTGTTTTAAAGCAAAAGTCACCCCTCCTGTCACTGAGCAGTGTGTCTTCGGATCTCTTTCTCTAGCTTTTTTGACAGAATAATCACCAGCTCCTCTTTCTCCCTTGGAATTTTCCCTTCAGGATCCTGGCTCTGTTATAGAAAAAGCCGGTCTCAGGTTTAGAATGAGAGGCTTTACAAGCTTCCAGAATCTTATTAATTGCTTGAATTTCACTTGAAGAATATAATTTGTTTCAAAAGACATGTGATTTTTTTATTCATACAATTTTTTAAGATGTAGTGCCTGCTATGTGCCAGGCACTATTAATACAGCAGTGAACAAAACAAACACACATCATGCCCATGTAAAGCAAACATCCCACGTCTGTTTTAATCTGGGTACAGACTATTAAAATATGGGAGGCTAAATAAAAAGCACGTAACTTAAGAAGAAAGCATAGTTCAGTGTGTGCTTTTGGATAGGTGTATGCCCTGTAATTATTTCATTGCAACAGATAGGAATAAATTAATTGGGGCATTTCCTAATCTTGTACCTAGTTGCAGTGATCCAAATAAGAAGAGTTAAAAGATCTGCTTTTGGTATGTTTTTTAAAAGTTTTTTTTAATTTTTTTGTTTGTTTTTTGGGACAGTGTCTTGCTCTGTCACCTAGACCAGAGTGCAGTGGCATCATCATAGTTCACTGAAACCTCAAACTCCTGGGCTCGAGCAATGCTCCTGCCTCTGTTTCCTGAATACAGGAATGGACCACTATGCCTGGCTAACTTTTTCTGATTTTTGTAGAGATGGGGGGTCTCATTATGTTCCCCTGGCTGGCCCCAAGCTCCTACCTCAGTGTACCAAAGCACTAGGATTACAAGGTACGAGTCATAGTACCTGCTTGGTAAGGTTTTATATTTTACTTACCTTCATTTTCCTATCTACTTTGAAATGTTTTATTGTAAATATTTTAGTCTTCCTTTAAAATAAGATTAAAAATTAATCTGAAACTTAGTATTTGTTTTACCACGTAATTCAAGACAAATTGCCCATAGATCACTTTAGCTCCAGAATATTTTAACATATCTGATAAGTTACTTGACTAGCATTAATTTTCTAGCAGTAATTCAGTTGTACGTAGTCAGATATTTGCCTCAAGTATGGTAAACATTTATTTCTGAAAATGAAGATCAAGACCGGACAAATGTTATCATCTGAATGTTTGTGTTCCCCCCAAATTCATTTGTTGAAATCTTAACCCCCAAGGTGGTGATGTTAGGAAATGGGGCCTTTGGAAGGTGATTAGATCCTGAGGGAAGAGCCTCATGATTGGGATTAGAGCCTTTGGAAGAGAAGCCTCTGAGAGGGCCTTGCCCTTTCTGCAACGTGAGGACACAGCAAACCAAACCCAGGCCCTCACCAGACATTGAATATCTGCCTTGATCTTGACTTCTCAGCCTCCACAACTGTGAGAAATAGATTTCTATTATTTATAAGCCACCCAGTTCATGGTGTATTGTTATAGCATTGCAAACAGTTTAAGACAACAAATAGAGGTTGTAAACATGAATGCATTCAATGGTCCACTCAAAGACTAAGTTTTCTTGGTCAATGAGAATCAGAAACATAATATAGTCATGTGAGGAAATTTGGTAAAAATTCCACTTCTGTGAGTTTTGCCTCAGAAAATAATACAACAAAGCATATCCCCATGGGCAGTGAAGTTAATGGTTGGTGGCATTTGTCTTGGTAGACCTCCTTTTTGTCTTTCTCAACCTCCGTACCCAGAGCCTGTGTGTGAGTTCACGAAAGGGATAGAATTGCAGGGAAAAGGAGGACTTGTACTTTTGTACATTGCCCATCTATAACTGACGCACAATGTGTCCATTTACTTAATCTCTGCTTTGTAGATGCTAAGAATTCAAGTAATAACAAGCATCAGAATACATGATACAATGTGGTAGGTACACTAAGAATTCAAGTAATAACAAGCATCAGAATACATGATACAATGTGGTAGGTACTAGCCTAGGTAATTTCAATACATTAACCCTTTTAATCATCACTATATCCTATGAGGTAGGCGCTATTAATGATCTCCATTTTTCAGAGGAAGAAACTGAGGCACAGTTAATGCAACTAAGAAGTGCTACTACCTTGACAGTAATAGATGGAAAAGTAAATAAGATGCCACATCTGTCCTTGAGATGACCCGGTCCAGAAGGGGAAACAGATGCAGTCATTGATTAGTTTGCTCCTTCCTTCATTGCCATTAAGCACCTGCTTTCGGTCAAGAAACACCCATACTAGGAGCTTGGTATATCCCTGGCTCCTGTGGAACTTACAGACACACAGTCTGTGCTAAAATGTGTCTGATGCAAGGTGCAGACGTCTACAGAATATTATGGAAGCCCCAACCAGGAGCCATTAAGACATCTTGGGGGTCAGCAAGAGCTTCCTAAGGAAAGTGACATTTTAGCTTCTTTTCTAAGGATGCATTTTCACGTTTCCTGACAATTCCCGAGAAACTTAATGCTAAGTTGGATTTGTTGTTTTCAACCCATTTGAATGAACTCTTCTTTCCTGATGAGCAGGTTCTGATGAATATTGGTTAAATAAGGAAAACCAATTGGGGCCAGTGGAGGGGCTGTGGGGGAATCCCACCAGTTGGGGAAGGGAGGGGAGGTGGAAGCTTCTTAAGGGCAGACTTCTCTTGTTTCTTAATTTTCTCTCTATAATTATTTCTGTAGCTGATCTTTCTGGTGCCCATGCTGCATGGATCCACCCAGGCTCACCTGCCCTGAGAATGGCTTGAATTCCAGAATAACTATGTTCCTTCTTTTTCATTCTTGGTCAACTTCTTAGTTCCTTAGGGATAAAACTTGCTGTTTTAAATATGTATGTGTTTGTTTAAATTTGTATTTTTCTTTTGAAATTTTATTTATGTTTTAGAGATAGGACCTACTGCCCAGGCTGGAGGGCACTGGCACAATCATAGCTTGCTGTAACCTCAATTCCTGGGGTCAAACAATCCTCCCATCTCAGCTCCCCAAGTAGCTACGATTACAGGTATGTGCAACCAAGCCTGGTTAATTTCTCTATTTTTTGTAGGGATTGGGGTCTTGCTATGTTGCCCAGGCTGGTCTCAAATTCCCAGCCTTCAACTTAGATCTCCCAAAATGCTGGGGTTATAGGTGTGAGGCACCATGCCTGTCAAAATCAATTTTTAAGCACCGTGTCTGGGTCTAGATCATCCTTTTAAAATCAGAGACTTTGGTGTTTTAGAGTTCTAACTGTAAAAAGGCAAAAGTTGCTTAAGAAGCCATTTGTATGTAATATCAAGCTCTCCATAGGCTATAGGAAAGTTGCTACTTCCTGAACAAAAGCACCCCACCATGGCAAGTCATGGCTGAATAAACTGTATGTGATCACTCTCTTTCAAGGCAGATTGGAGAAGGCGGTTTGCTCCTTTGCACAAAGAGAGAGTATAGATTGTTCTGTGGAATGTGTGTGTGTGTAAATATATATATATATATATTTGCATTATTAAGAGTTAAGGTTTGTAGTAGAACATTTAGACAGTAGTCAAAAAGAAGAGCATAAAATTCACTTTACACGTATTCCAACTACCCAGAGGGAGCATATATTTTTCATATACTAGAGAAGAAACAGAACTTTATAGCACAAGAGCATTTGATAGTCTTAAGTATAAGAAAGGAAAACAAAGCAGGGTAAGGGGCTACAGATGGGTGGGGTGCAGTTTTAGGTGGTGTGGACAAGGAAGCAGTTTCTGAGGACGTCACCTTTAAGCAAAACTCTGCAAGAAGTGAGACACCAAGTCATTGCCAAGTTGTGAGGGGAGAGGAAAGAGCCAGCACGGAGGCTCAGGATGTCCCCAGAACAGCCCCCATGTCCTGCCTCTGTGTTGGCGTAGGCCGTTGGCTGCACGATCTGTGTGGCTTTGTCTGAAGAGAGAAACTACAGGAGAACCTCCACAGCTGACCACCTCCCTACATTGGCCACCTCCTTCAGTTGACCTAATTTTCATAGCCCGGACATGCATCACATGTACATACCAGTACAGTAGGCCTAGTTCCGTATGTTGACCGGTTTGTTCCAGTTCCTTGCATGGTCAACTGACAGATACAGTTCTGCTGTATTTCCTCTGAGAGATGTGACATCTTAGCTAGTTGCCACAACTTCTTTTTTTATCCCTCACTGCTCCTCTCTCCGCAGACAGACATCAAGGCCCAGGAATGGGGACATAGGACAGGCCGAGTTTGATAGAGGAAGAGTTGGGAGTGGGACCCATCTGATGACAAGGAGGTTGCCATAGTTACGGGCCCTGGGAGCGTCCTCGTCCCTGGAAGATGAGGGGTCCTAACACAATACAGAGAGACGGACGGAGACCCACCAAAGACAAATTTTATGTATTTCTAAAATTTCCTCCTACCCAATTGCAGATTCTGGAATAGAGCCTTCCTCCCTTCCCCTCCCGTCTCCCTCCTTCTCCCCTTCTTTCTCCCTCCCCAACCTCCTCTTAGGCTCACAGAGTTAACCCCAGCCTGTAGCTCCCCCCTCTCCCGGCTGCCCTCTGCAGGATCTCAGAGCGCAGCGTTGTAAGGGCTTAGGGTTTCCGGTGCTCCTCTTGGTCTTGAATAAACTGCTAGCACCAGTCCTTCTGCCCCCTAACGCTGTCACCCTGTCACTGGGAGGCACCGGAGCCAGCAGCCTGCAACTCACCATGACTGTGATGTGACTGTGGCAGCAGTACAGGAGTGGCAATGTTTACTGGCGTACTTACTTGTCATCTAACTCCATGCAGACCTTCAGTCTCCTTTGAACAAACATCTGCTTTTAAAACCCACACTTTGCAAAGATGCACTGGCCTGAGTGGTGGGAGGAAGAGTTGGGGCACTGCAGAGAGGGCAGTGAAGTCGGGGCTCCCTGTAGCAGGAGGCTCTCTGTCCCCCCTGCCGCAGCTGTCAGAGTAAGTGCGGCAGGCAGCCTGCCCACTGCCTGCCCAGGGAATCAGCTGCAAAAGCTGCAGAGCATTAGAGCAGTGCCCAGGGAGTCACGGGTGGCCTGCTATTTATAGCAGCCTCTCTCTTAAGGCAGACATCACTACACTAGAGCATTTCTGAGCCAGAACTAGGTTTTCTGTCACCTGTGGCCCCCCAGTTGCATTTTGTTATTAATCCTTGTAGAGAATGTGACCTGCACGCATTTATACTTTGGCTGGGATGGAATTAGTTATCGGAAAAAGAAACTTGAAACATGAAGCTCAGTTCTGCAGTGTAAAGCTCTTCTGTGATGTGCCCCACTGTATCTGTCACAATCTCTCAGAATGCACCCACCTTGCGGTTTCCTACTGAACTCCCCGAATCTGGGTTAGGGCATCTTCAAGGACACACTAATATACTCTTAAAGAGTTGAAAATAGGAGGAAGGTGAATCATTGAACATTGCATAGCCGTTTACTTGGTGGGATCTATGAAGCTCCCTGAGCTAAACACTTTCTGTGAGAGCGTTCTTTCTAACACAGACGATCACTGCTGTTTCCTTAACAGCTTCCGTGTCATCATCAGGCAATATAGATTAGTACCTTTTCAAAAGATCTTAGCTCCATTAAAATAGTTGGGCTTCATTCCATTTTAATAAAGTTTCATTGAGGCATTGAATTCCTTCCAAATAATATAAATCATGGTGACAACAGTAAGAAATAATTGCTCAATACAACATGTAATTAAAAGAGATCTCATAGTTTTTAAATTACCAGAAGCCAAGAGAAGGATAACTATTCATTTGAGAGAGGTATAGGTTTATTACAACTTGTAAATTTGCTTAGAAGCTTGGAATTATAAGAATCTTTACTGTTCTAGAATCACTGAAGTCTGGGTGCGGGGGTAGGGGGTATGAGAACCACAGAAGTCAGTAAAAAGTGTATTCATTGCTTAGTTTCTGTGTCCCACCTGAGACAGGAACTCTGGTTCAGGTAATTATAATCCTAGGAAGTAGGAGTGGGGAAGTGGGGAGGGACATGGAAGAAGGAAAACTCAGTTTAAGTGGATATTATTAAGGCACTTAATAATATGGGATGTAGGGCGGCACCTGTGGTTCAGTGGGTAGGGCACCAGCCCCATTTACTGAGGGTGGCAGGTTCTAACCTAGCCCCAGCCAGCTAAAACAGCAGTGGCTACTGTAACAAAAATAGCTGGGTGCCTGTAGTTCCAGCTACTTGGGAGGCTGAGGCAAGAGAATCACTTAAGCCCAAGAGTTAGAGGTTTCTGTGAGCCATGATGCCATGGCACTCTACCGAGGGTGACATAGTGAGACTCTGTCTCAAAAAAAAATAATAATAATATGGGATGTATTAGTTACCAACTGCTGCTATAACAAATCACCACAAATATAGTGGTCTAACAAAACACACATTTAGTATCTCACAGAGAAGTCCAACCCAGGTCTCCCTGAACTAAAATTAGCAAGGTCTCAGCAGGGCTGTGCTCCTTTCCTGGTGTCCAGGAGAGAATCCTTTCCTTTCTCTCTTCAGTTTCTAGATACTGTCCGCATTACTTGGCTTGTGGCCCCTTCCTCCATCTTCAAAGCCAAGAACATCACATCTCTCTGACCTTTTTTTCTGTCATAGCAGCTCTTTCTGTTCACAGCTGGGAAAAATTCTCTGCTTTTAAGGACTCACGTAATTAGACTAGGCTCCCCTGGATAATATCCCCAACTCAAGATTCTTAATTCAATCACATCTACAACATCACCTTTACCACAAAAGGTAACATAGTCACAAATTCTGGGATTAGGGTGTGGACATCTATAGAGACTATTAATCTGCCTGAAGCAGGGTATGCTCTTGGAAGCATATGGAATCCCAGAATTGTCTACCTGAAATACAGAGACCAGAGACTTGATCTGCTACCTCTCATCCCTTGTTCATTGAGAGCTCTTTCTGGAGGTGACTCACTTGCACCTCCAGGCTGTACTTGGCATAGAGTATACTGGACCCCATTAATACATGCAAAAGGAGTTCAAAAGAAATCATCCCCTACAGGTGCACTAGAACAGAGATGGGCCAGAAGGCTGCAAAATAGGCAGGCAGCAAGGACTTGCTGCCTCCTTGGGTGGCATCACTAGTGACCTAAGGATCACTTAGGCCTGGAGCTTGGATATTGGAGCTCAAACCCAAGCCCCACTACTCATTGTGAAGCCTCCACTTTTTTTTGATTTGTTAGCTGGGAGACTTATATGGAGGGCACAGCATAGTTATGAGTATTAAATTCACTAATATGTGCAAAGCAGCTGATATGTAGGGAGTGGTCAAAAAAAAAATAGCAGTGGGATTTTTTTATTCATAGATTCGAGGAAATATTTATTGGTTGCCAGGTGGTGGGGATACATCCCTGATTGGTAGTCTTGTCCTCGCTGATGAACTTCTCTTCATCAGTGTGGGAGATTGGCAATCAACAAGTATGCAAAGAAATATAGAAGGCCCTGCTGGCTCGGTGCCTGTGGCTCAACAGGCTAAGGCACCAGCCACGTACACCTGAGCTGGTGGGTTCGAATCCAGCCTGGGGCCACCAAACAACAATGACGGCTGCAACCAAAAAATGGCCAGGCATTATGGCGGGTGCCTGTAGTCCCAGCTACTTGGGAGGTGGAGGCAGGAGACTCGCTTGAGCCCAGGAGTTGGAGGTTGCTGTGAGCTGTGATGCCACGGTACTCTACCCAGGGGGACAGCTTGAGGCTCTGTTTCAAAAAAAAAAAAAGGCCCTGCAGACTATGGCTGCTGCAATGAAGGACACAGATACAGTGATGTGATAAAAAGTAAAGGGACGTTGCTTCAATTGCCTGGGGTTGGTGGGGTCCTCCTCAAAAAGTATTCTCCCAGGCTAATTTCTTCAAGTGTTTCTCCTGCACTGCCTCCAAGTCTCATGTCTTATAGTTTCATGTCTTAAGTTTAAATCTTTTATCCATTGAGAGTCAATTTTTGTTAATGGTGAAAGGTATGGGTCCAGTTTCAGTCTTCTATAAGTTGCCAACAAATTCTCCCAGCAGCATTTGTTAAATAGGGAATCTTTTCCCCAATTTATATTTTTGATAGGCTTGTCAAAGATCAAATGATGATAAGTGTCAGAGTTCATCTCTTGGTTCTCAATTCTGTTCCATACATCTACCTCTCTATTTTTGTGCCAATACCATGCTGTTTTGATCACTATAGATTTATAGTATAGTTTGAAGTCTGGTAGCATGATTCCTCCTGATTTGTTTTTATTTCTGAGTAATGT